>VZTL01077247.1:9988-32646 GCA_013400535.1 Scopus umbretta | reverse complement strand
AAAAAAAAAAGAAAAAGAGGAAATGTCCAAATCCTTTTGTCTTGTTCTTTCTGTAGCTGAAGTCATGAAACCTTTTTCCTGGTTGTCAGACCCAAGTTCATACAAGCAAACTCCTAAAATCCTGTTCAGAGTAAAGCTATGGCAAGGAATCAGCATGCTAGAAATAACACTGGAGCTGCTAGTAGTTAAGGTTGCTGTGTATTCACTTATATGTGTGTATATATGTATGTATTTTAGAATACTTGAATTTTAAGGGTGATGGGAGATGATGTCAGAAGTAGTACCTGCATATTTCTTTCTCCGCTTCAGTGCAGTTTACCTATCCAAGCATACATCATAAAATAAAATTAAATGGTCGCCTTTTGTGTTTAGGATTGGTGGTGGTGGTTTTACTTCTGCTTTCTTTTGCTTACCTACTCCTTAGTATTAAAATTGACTTTTTAGAAAATGGGAAGACAGTGCTACAAAAAGGGATGCTGGCATCCATAGATATAACTATAAATATTGTCTCCTTTTGTAGTTGGAAGTGACCAAGTTTTCTCAGGACTTTAGTGAGAGTTTAGTAAAAATAAATGCTGGCCAGGCGTAAGGGATGATTCTCATTGAGTTGCAGATTTCTGTTATATTTTAAATGTATTCCTCCTTTTGGTTCAGTTTAATAATCCACGATGTAGAAGTGGTTCTTAGAGCTGTTTTGGAGGACTAAGTTATGGGTTTTTTTAATGAAAAATCAGGAGGGAACGCAAAGCTTGCCATCTGCAGGATGAGGTACTAGCATTTTAAATTCGTTTTTGGTTTGAACATCTGTTGGAGAAAACTCTTTGCCTTCCAAAGTGTGTCAGATTATATATTTAAAAAGAATTTCAGAAGAGTTGCCATGATATTTGAAGTTTAATTTGACCAACTTTGCTATCCAGAAAAATGTTTGAGAACTCCAGGGGACAACTTACCTTTGTTTTTGTTGCTCTTTGAAATGAGAGCTTAAGGTGATGATCCAAGATAAGTAATGAAGAATTACATTGTAAAATTAGGTCATTAAAAGAGTGCAATAAAACACTGAAAAACCTTTTAAGAGTGGGGCATGAATTGAGTTTTTACTAGAGTAACTCTGTTTGGGAAGTGATTTATTGGGAGTGATGATGCATTGGAGTTCAGAGGTGCTGATTTGTTACTTTTATCACATTCGAGAAGTCCAATACCTACAACGCATTTCAAAAAAGAATCATTCCTGCAGTGTGTCTTTGAGCCTAAGTATTAGATCTTGTGTGAAAGGAGAAGAACATCCAGTATTTAAATAAATATAAACAATTTTGCATCTTGGTTGGTTTTCTTGAGGATCAAGCATAATTACTGCCTTGTAAAGAAGAGTTTACCCACATCTTCATATAAATCTGTCTTGTCTAATTTTGGAACCCCATTTTGATGAGTAGGGAAGGAATTGAAATGATGTAACTTGTCTGAACAGAGCAAGTTGTCAAAATCCCTCCAGAGCGGTTTTTACATGACAGATCTCCCCCATTCTTTGTCTCATGTCCCATTTGTTTCAGAGGGCCTTATTGCATTTGTAATATATAAATAGAGCCATTTTGTGAAACAGATGGTTTAAAAATAGGACTGTCTGAGAAGAAAGACGGAGCAGATGAATGCTTTTCTGCTGTAGGATGAAATTATTGGAAATGTTGGATTCATTAAAAATCCACTTCCTTCACTACCTCCTAGTATTTTAAGGGTGAGCTTCATCTGCTGCACAGTCCCAAATGTCTTGCTTTCTGATTGTCTGTCAGTATTTCTTACAAGATGGAGAACTGGCTTCCTCATTAGTCCTTTGGGAGTAATTATAGGTATTGAAAAGCTGAAGCTGGAGTTGAATGAATTCCAGTCTTGTTTGTTTGGTGTTTTGTGGAGACCAGTGGGAATGCTTATAGTGACCTGAATGGAATTTTTACCACAGTTGCTACTCTCCAACTCTCCTTGTTCCTTTGCCATCGAGGCGACAGCTCTGGCATCCTTAAACCAATTTTTTTTTTTTTTTTTTCTCTAAGGAGGGGGACTACACATTAGAAGTAGTGTGTCTGTAAAAATAAATTGAAAGAAAACAAAAATGCCTCCCCTTTGTTATGTTCGTGCAGATGAAGGTGATGTTCCTTCTGAGGCAATTTCTGTAGAGTACATTCTGTAAAAGGGATAGGAGACTTACTGTTCTGACTTTTTCCATCTTTTCCTTTATTTGAATTGTTGACACACAGAGGCAAGTAAAAGAGCATTAATAAAGCTTTGACGTAATCTGTTTGATGGAAAGCAAGTTAATGCAGAATGGGAGAAGATGCCTGAAGAAATAGACTTTGTCCCTGTGTGGTATATAACATACACAGTTAGCAGTACTAGGTGAGCAACTAACTTGGGTTTTTATACAGGTTTCCCCACAGGATTTCCACTGAGCACTTTGGGAAGTCAGAAAAGAGGTGCTGTTGAGCAGCACTAGTTGCTTTCATTGACTTTGCATCCCATTGTACAGATGAGATGTCTGGAAAACGAGCTTGTTAATTTTGCTATACTGATGTCAAAAGACTTTGACATTTCTAAAGGTGTCACTCAATAGACTATAGAGAAAATATTGTGATGACTGTAACTTTCTGCTTTAGCTTTCATTTATTAACTTGAGCTTTTATCGAGAAAGCTATTTTAATTTACAAACTGCAAAAGAAGCTCTGAACCTGACAACAGATGTAAATCCCAGTGATACAGCCTCACTTAGAAATTGTAGTAAATGCTACCGTATTTAAAAAAAAAAAAAAAAAAAAAAAAAAAAAAAAANAAAAAAAAAAAAAAAAGGAACCATAGTGCACATGGCCTACCCATCAAATTCTTAAATAACCAGTTGTCTGTAATGATGCTTCTCATTTACAGATGTTTCAAGAGATGCAGAAATAAGGCATGAATTGGGACATTGTCAGGAAACGGCAAATAGTGCTGTCTCTCTTGTTGCAGTTTTAAGCATGTAAAAATGTGTAAACAAGAACAAGATGCTTGGTGCCGAGTTCATTAACCTCCCGCTTGATGATTTTCTTTATCCTTTCCATTTCAGTATTAGTTCTGAGTTCCTTCAGTTATTGAATCAGGATTTTCTCCTCTTCCCTGCGCTGCCTTAATGCCTGCCTCTCAAATGGGATCTGCTTTTGCATTCATAGGCTATGCAGTACTTTCCTATTAATGTTATATATGAAAATGGAGTGTTTTCCTGACTACCCAGTATAAAAGCAGGTGATCTTTATACTGTGTAAAAAAGGAAGGCAGCCTGTATGTCTAAAACCAGTGTATCAAGAAGTGTTTATCGCTGTGTATTATTTACTTAATAAAGTAAAAATAAAGTGCTCATATTTATTTTCCCTGCTCTGTTTGGCCTCTGCCTCCAGAACTACCCAACTCTGTGTCCCAAACCATGCTGACTGCCTGGTTGTGTCTTTGCTCTACCTACTTTGAGACTTTAAGCACAAAGTACAAGGCCCATAGGGCTTTTAGGGAAGAGCATGTTCCAACAAGGGAATGGAGAAACTTTCCTGGTTTTTCCCAGTAATTCCCAGTGGTAGTATACAAAACAGTGTGCAAGATGTCTTTCTGCCAAATGTTGCTGAATCTGAACCATGTCCTTAAGAGGACTTTTCTTAGGGAATGAGGAGAGACTGTGACATAGATTAAAGTTGTATAAAGAAGAACATTTTTATGTATTTGGAGCCTGATTTTTAATAACTGGGAGGTGTATTTGGTCTCTCAAAGACCAAATTCTCTAGATGCAACACAGTTAAGACTGTGACTCGAATCTTGACTCGTATCGCTAGAGGAACCACCTGAAGATAATTCTTTGCATAGATGTGTGTGGACAAACAAAAGCAAAAGGCATCTTTTGATTTCTGTCATCTTTTGACTTTAGTTTGACTGGCAATGGAGGCTAACAGTAGCAGATAAACTGGTTTTGGTTTATTTTCCACCACTGAGAAAGGAGTTGGGGGATAAGAAAATAAAGAAAAATGAAGGGGGGGTGGAGCCAACAAAAATATTGATTATTTTTCTTTTTTAATAGATTGATTTTGGAGAAGAAAAGGTTTTTTCTATTAACAGCATGGTATAGCCCTGAGACTAGCTCAAACAGTTGCATCATTTTAAGTTAAGACAGAGCAGAGCAAAGAGGCTTCTACAGTGTCTGGTGGAAACATTGGTGAGTGCCATGCTAGGATGCTAAGGCTTCCAGTAAGTCAAGGTGGCATATTTAGAAGTAAATTTTCCCTTTTTCATTAAGTCTTCTTCCTGTTGTTTAAAGGAAGGAGAAGATTGAGTTAGAATTGTGTTTAATCAGTGTTCACCATTGCTCAGAAATTCCTGAGGGAGAGAACCAGGGCGACCTGCTGGATGTGCAAAGTGATGTGCACTTCTGGACCAGCACTGACTGCATGATGACATGATGGCAGAACAAAGAGCACAGTTCCTAACCCCGAGGAGGTGGAGGTGCCATGCACAGAAAGGGCACAGAAATAGTCCTGTGTTGTGGCAAGAGGGATTAGACGTCTCTGTTAATCTGTTAACAGGTAATTCAAAAGGGTCTTTGTAGCTAATCAGTTTTCTGGATGAGAGCATACTTCCTTAGGAGAAGGTTGTAAGGGAACTATGAAATGTATCCCTGCAGCTTGTTGTCTAAATTATTTTAAAAAACAGCCTTCAGATACCTGACAAGCCCCCCAAAAGTAAATTGTGTGTAATATATTCCTCATCTTTGTGAAAACGGTGGCTTCACCATGAAATCTTATTTCTTGAGTGAATCAAAGACAAACGATGAAAAAAATAAAAGAAATCTGAAATGTTCTTAAAATACAGCTGCATCTGATCGGGAGCTACAAGCAATATTTCTATGCACATTTCGTGCACAGCATAAGCAGAAATTTGAAGTGGTCTGGGAGTTTAAATGTGCTTTCACTTTTCCTGATGCTTTCACATTTTTCTTCAGTTTCATCTCACCTGTGATTATGATTGTAAAATACTACAATTATTTTCAAAGTTATATGTATTTTTTTACCCTTTTACTTTAATGTTACTCTGTTTAAATCCCACTTTAACATTGTTTTTATCTTGGATAATTTAGTATACCCTTCTGTGTGGTCTAATTTTCATTTACAATCTCTATGTATCAATACTGCCTCCAGCACAGTGTAATGTGAGAGCCAAATTAATTTGTTTTGAAAAAGTTCAGTCCTTGGGGTAGAAAGTTAGAGAATGAGTTAAGATGTGGGATGGGTAAAGGCACTGGCAAATGCAGCATGGGCACCAAGTGTATATAGTTAGTCAGTGGCAGAGTTTGAACCTTATCTTATACAAAGCGTGATTAGTTCACAGTTATCTGTGGTGCACATTTCTCTTGGCTTTGTTGCACTGTTTCAAGTTCTCTTACCTTTTAAGAAGGATGAGAACTTTGGAACATGGCAACTTTTCCAGCAGTCTTGTTTGTATTTCTGGAGTACCAGTCCTAACATCAGGATTTCCATATCGAGTCTGGCTGTGTCGTAGTTCTTTCTTCTCCTTGTTTGTGCTATTTATTCCCTGCACTTGTTCTAGGAAAATTTTAGGGACTTGCTCTGGTGCAGATGTTCTAAATCAAATGCCTTTTCCTTATATAATTAAGCGATCAGAAACAGCGGAATCGTACAAGTGCTTGCAGACAGGACATGCATCCTCCCATCCTGTCCTAGTAAGCAAAATCTTCTGCATCATACTTCCAGTTGTTGAATATTCCTGAAGGCATTTCTCATACGAGTTTCCTGTTTATTGGGTAGTTTGCTGCAGTTAGTTCAGTATGTATTACTGATTCATGCTATTGAGTTGTGAATTAACATCTAAATTGTGAATGTTGCTTGGTGAATTGTCAAAGATAAGTGAGAACCAATACCAGATACTGAAGTTAACATTGAATTTTAATAAACACCCCTTAGGATGATGTGCTTAATGTCTCCGCATACTTTTCTGCGCAAGTTCTCCCAACTGCTTGAGTGTGAAAACTCCACATCATCCCCAATACCAGCTATCAAAACCTCTTGCTCTCTTTTATGTTACATTTTTACATGAAATGGGTATCTCAAGCAGACTTGAAATACAGGAGCAAAATGAGATCCAGGTATTCTTTTTCCGCTGCCTGAGGTGAACATGTAGGATATCAGTGCGGCGAATGCGGAATCATGTACTTCATGCTCTACTTAGTGGTTTAACCTTCAAAACAACAACAAAAAAGTGAATGTAATATGGCACTTGAAAGTAAGTATTGTTTCTGCAAAGATTAGGGATGCTGGAGGAGGGGAAGGAGGGCTGTGAAAAGAAGTTAACTGTGGGCACAGTGCAGAACAATTCTTGGATCTCCTTCCTGCTTTGTCATTTGGCCTAGTACACAGCAGGGGATAGTGGACGTTTGCTTTTAATAACAGCTTATGATGAACTAAGCATTGTAGTGAAATTCTTGACAGGGATCCTAGTTGTACATTAAGCTCTTCTTCTTCCTTAATTTTTACTGAACATAAGAAAAAAAAATCTGTTGAGGAGGAGCTTGGAAATAATTATGTGTGTCCTCCCTGGGATGATGCCCAGGACTAAAGTGTTTACCTCTGTATCTTTGCTTTGCCTGAGGCATTTGTGATTGCTTCAGCACTGCTAGCAGCCAGGGAGATGGGAGTGTGCATGCCTGTTGGGTGGCAAAGGGAGGGATAGGCTGCTAGAAGAATGCCAAAGCATTGAATGCTTTCACTGCTGATGGGAAAAACATTTGGCCCTGGGTAAGAATATTTCAGACAACTCTTGGAATATGCGCAGATTACAACCACCATATTCTTGCTATCTCTACAGCCACCTAGGGAAAAAAAGGAAAAAAAAACAAACCAAAAAACCCACAGCATTTGACTTCATACTGAAGAGAGAGTAGAAGAGCTAAGAAGCTTGCTGGGGGAAGAGGGGAGCATCTATCAGTTTGTGATTTATGGTACCAGATGGACTGTGCTGTGTGTTCTGGCTCTGGTGATGGATATGTTAAGTTTTGTCTTTCTCTCATGCATGCTGAGATGGAAGAAGGGAAAGCATCCATCACTGAAGGAGAACAATCTAAGCCAAAGAGAATTGAGGCAGAATATGAAAGCACCGTAGATTAAGAAAATCTTGTTAATTCTCTCTCTTGTTCCTATATCATAAATGATTCCAATACATTTGGGCTGGGAACCTAATTTGTCTGAAGCTTGTTGATGTATTGCACCGACCCCCCTCCCCCAGTGTTGTTTAAGAACTCTCCCCCCATTTGGAAAAGCAGACTATGGATCCTTTTTTTTCCTGATGTATCACAATTAAAATTAATAGACTTAACCAGGATTTAATATGGTCTCCTGTCTTTGAAATGCAGTGGATGTGATTTCTTTAAATCATTTTGGAGCATTTAGACTGACAAAGTGGATAAGCCAGATTGTGGAATAAATCGACATGCATGAAAACTGGCACAGTTGTTAAACACTGCACATTGTAATGGCATTTTGTTGGGGTATTATTACTTCAGCTGCACAATTATGGGAGCCTGCTGCATATTAGCAGATGCTTTCCTCATAACCTCAAGCTATATGCACTGAGTTATTTTCCTCTTCAGACTACCATCTTGGATTCTCCCAGACTACATATCATTTCTTCTTTTCCTCTGTAGCAGTGCATGCTGTAGGCAATAGTGAGTGTAATACTTTCTGCATTGTTAGGCAATGAGCATTATCAGCAGCTGCAATATTTGGGATTAGTCTTTTCATTATTATTTGGCATCTGCAGTACCTACATGAATCTGTTCAGCCCTGTTTCTCCAGAAGGCAGCTGGGCTCTGACTGAGAGAACGCGACCATAAAGCTTTCCTGAAATTGTCACTGTATGCAGGAGTTCAGTCTTAATTGGAACTGCAGTTCTCACAATGCAGTTCACTGAGTTATATAAAAACTTGTATTTTATTTAAAGAAACTGGGATATGTTAAAAGACATCTTCACATTTTGTAATGGTGAAATGGGGACAGAGCAAGATTCTCAAGGCTGCACCATGAATCAGTTGCTGAGCCAGAAATATAATCCAGGTCTCATAACCCCAAGCTTCATCCTTGGTCCGCTAGCAGGCAGATGTCCCTGAATTAAGTATGCTACAGAAAATATACCAGCTGGTCTCCTGCAGTACAGAAAATGTCTTTCAACAATTGTAAATAAAAAACAGGGTTTTCCTGAGGATTGTGGACATTTTTTCTCTAAAAGGTGTCTATCATCTAAGCTTCACTTGAATTTTTTAAAACTAGATTGAAAAGGTTCACTGGCTTTTTCAAAAGGTCAGATAAGATGCAATATATTATTTTATGGTTGCATATCTAAAGATTCTTTTGTTCAGGATTTCTCTTCTATGATGCCCATACTTTTGGTTTTACTTTTCTTGGCTTACTTGCATTCTTTGGAAAATAAAGTAGCCATATACTGGTTAATGAAGGAAAGGGAGTGACTGTTTGGCTTCATGCAGGGTAATGCATAGATTACAGGGTATTCTGTTTTGCTTGTTTTTCCTAAATTGATATAGATATTGAAGAACTTACATGGTGATCAATTAGGTTTAAGATTTACATGCTAACCTTAGTTTTGAGTGTGCAACTTGAAGTTGAGAATCAGTTAGATAAGCCATGAAATTACTTGGCAGAATTCGAGAAGAGGAATAACGTTTTATTCCATGGACAGTTGCTCTTATCAGGGTAGGTGGAGTGATGTTGAGACTATTTTTCTTATAGGTGAAAATTGTAGCAGAGGTAGAAGCAGTACAGTGTTGCATTTTAGGGAGGAAAGGAGATTCCTCAAGAAGATAGTTGCATGGTATACTTCCTGCAATATTAAAAAAACACCATCCCCCCAAAAAAAGAAAGCCCAAAACAAAAAAAAACAACAACAAAGAAAAAATAACACAATGCATCTATTGAGTTTCATCTTAAGGATGCCCCAAAATGCTAGAAACATTGATTTTTATGTAAGTCTTGTAGACATACACACATATATGCACACAAATAAATCTTGTGTATTATGCTACAGTGTTTAATAATTCTCTTCATTGACTTTCATTATGAAGTTGATTTCTCTGGTCATGAAACTCCCAGCTATTGTGTTGTCAGTACTAAGTCAGTTGTGTCAGTACACAACTTGGCTGAAAGGTGTTATTCTTGTCAGTATCCTAGAACTAGAAAAAAACTGTCTGGATTATCAATTCAATGAGTTTAAGGATCAGAAAACTATGTAGGAGTCTGGGGATATGTAGACAGCAAATACCAGTGGCAACAGAGCACTTGAAATGTCCTATAGACTTCAGTCAAAGACCAGAAAAGCACAAGGATAAATTGTGTCACACTCAAAAATAAATATTTTCGGAAGTTTTGTTGTCAAACTCAAGGAGATCAGAGTTGTATCAGAACTGATTTATTTTAAATGAAAATACTCAGTTGTGTAATTTGCAGAAAGTTGGATAAAGGCCATGTTTTCTCTGCCCTTTGAAGTCTTCATGAAAAACATGGCTTCAGTGGGAGCCGGATCACAATAATTTCTCCTTTATTACCATTTTTCTCCTTCTCTACCATTTCAAACTGGGTAATACTGTTCATTCTGTCAGCAGTCTTAATAATGTATTATACTTTAAAAATTATTATTTTGGGAATCATGGTGGTTTTTGGCAAGAACTAAATGCTGCTCTTGCACTATAAATCTGTGGTGGTTAGTTAGAAGGTTAAATTTAGACTAACATGTCTTGTCACTTTGACCTAGATGGAGTTAAAGCAAGTAAGTAGGGCAAGTTCAGTGGCTTTTAATGAACTATTATTAGTCAAATCCCTGCAAAACCAGATAAATGTTATGTCATTCTGTTTTATAATTTTCAACCAGAGAACTCTGGCTGACCGGTGACTTCACATATGCTGATGTATGCTTTCCTGTCAGCAGTACATTTCTTGTCCTGGCACTCCAGTCTCGACATTTATTCTTGTTTTGGCCTAGTGAGGAATAAAGTGATACTGTAAATAGAGTTAAAGCTGCGTGTAATTCATTAATCTAATTTTCTTTGTCAAGACCTTCCCTTTCAAAAAAACTGGAAAAAAGGTACCATGGCCAGTAGTATAGATATCAGTATGCAGAATATGGCCAGCGCTCATATTCCTGAGCATTGGCATGCAAACACAATCTGCTTTATGGGACTCCTCTTTTTCTCCTTTTCTCCAAAGATCATCTTCAGATGGGCTGTGAGTGTCTTGTGTTCTGATTATGTTGGATTTACTGTGCCTATGATATAAACCTATGTAAGCCTGACAAACTCTGAATGGGTCAGATCTGTTGCTTATGTGATTTGCATGTGGGAACGTGTGTATGGATGTCCACGGTTCTTCATGACTTGGAGCTTGTGTTCCGCAAGGCAAGAACAATGCTGGAGCTTAAGGGAGTCCCTGTACTGCTCCTGTTTTGTCCAGATGTGATTTCTGAGTTCAATCAGAAGACACATCTGTGAAGACCCGGATGTTTCCCAGCCCTGCATGTGAAGGAGTACGGGAATGGGTGTAGCACTCCATACATTGACCGTCTGCTCTGCAGCGTGTGTCTGCCTGTTTAGGATGCATTTGTCTGGGCTGGTTCTGTGGTCTCAAACAGTGGCAGCTGAGACATGCTCAAGGACGTTGTTGATTTTTCTTTTGTTCTGCTTTCTTCCCGAAGAATTCCTACATTTGTTTTGGTTTTACTTTACTCAATATTGTGATTTGAAAGGCATATAAACAAAATTCAGCTTTATAAGAAGGTTATTCCTATTTCTTTTATGTTCCTGTTGCCTAAATTTAGCTTAATAATTGCCATCTTTCCACATCCGTTCTTTAGTCCAGCAAATAAGCTGGATTTAATGAGATCTCTTTCCTTATGTGAGGACCTCTTCAGCATGAAAAGAGAGAAATAAGTAGTAATATTAGCTAGCACACATTATAAGGAGAAATGTTAGTTTTTGTAGAAGGAGCACAAGGTTGTATATAGCAGCTGTTCTAACCATTCATCCTTGATTCATCCCTGAAAGTGGGATATAATTGCATAATGCAGGCAGTTTTTGGAGGACGGGAAGAGGAGGGAGGATATTTATATCTTTTTTTAAATTTTCTTTTCCTCCCTCCCTCTCAATTTTGGTACACTTTCAGTTTTGACATGATTTTCTCTCCTGCTGCCAGATAGCAAATAAAGCAAATAATTTTTTCAATAGTATTTTAAGCAGTACATAAAGTTTACTTATATGTGCTTGTATGTGCACGGTTCTCCTGTGTGTAGACCATGAGAGCACTGAAGTGGCAAAAACCCCCATCTCCCTGATGCTTCTGACACTCCTACTTCAGCCCCGCCAACACCAGCAGAAGTCACTTGGAGCAGCTTGCCTAACTCAGGTTGTGATCTCTGTGGAGCAGAAGTCAAGGCTGGCTGGCGGAGTGGTGTGGAGCAGGCATATTCCTATCCCTCTCAGTGTCCTTTTTTGCCCTGCGAGGTGAGCAATGATTGCCATTAGGTATGGTATGAAAATCGTGGTTGCCCGGGCAAGCTCCCAGCTACACTAGGTGAGGCGAGGTTGCTGCGGTGGCGCGCTGCCTGAGCAGTGCCGCGCGGCTACAACAGAAGTGGGAAGTCTCAGCATGCAGACGAGCCTCGGTGTCTAGACATGCTACGATTATTTCTTTGCTCACTTCAGTGTGTAGACAAACATCTTTCCAAATATACCAGACAGATGTGAAAGCAGTGCCTGTATGACAGTGAAGGCTTTTCACTGTATGTGCACTCTTCTCCATGCCCCCACCAGATTTAATCACTGCTTGGTACCGCTTGGTCATACCAATGACTTCAGTACCACATTCTAACAGCAGTGGGAAACAGCACTCCTATCTGTTTATGATTTCTGGAAAACTTCCACTAGTATACACCAATGTATATTTTTATCTATTTGCAGAAAGTTTTTTTTTTCCCCTATTCTTTTAAATTATTGCGCTTCTGGGCAAATAAAACGTGCCATGGCTGAATTCTCCTCTTGTGTGCCTGTGTGTGTCACTGCGAGTAGGGAGAAACAGCGATTTGAAAAGTGTTTGTCTCTGGTTTTGCCTGGCCATTTTCATGAAATTTTTTGTGTTAGATTGAAACTGGTCATCATCTTCAGAAGTCATTTTGAAAGGAAAGGGTAGGAGACAGAGGCAGGGAGCACAGCCACTGTAGCCTTTTTGCTTTAGCAAATGATGCTAAACCAAAGCAAAGTAAATTAAAACATGGTTATATACTTTCCCCCCAAAACCAATTTTTTGATGTGTTTTTTCCAGTCACTCTTCTGATTTGGGGGACTTGACTTTACAATTTCTGTAAGATCGGTTTGGTGTGGGCTGTATAGGCTGAGTTAGCCTAACTCTAGCTTAGCTATATGAACACTTAGGCTAATTTCTGGTGTCATCCTACCCACAGCGTATACTGTAGTATGCCTGATGAGAGTGCTGCCACAGTCACAGGAACAGCAGGGTTGCCATATTAAGAGGTATAAGAGAAGCAAGACATGAATCTATAGAAATCCAAGCTTTACGAGTTTGTTTCTCTCTGTGTGTGTGTTTTCCCTAAATCAGTAAGGTGCATTCAGACTCTACTTTCCAGTTTTGTCTAGGTAATTCTTAACATCAGAACAAAAATAAATTTGCTAAAGCTTTCATTTTGCTAACATAAAATCTGAGATGTTTATGTAGAAATAGGAATCGTGGAATGAGTGGTGAGGGGACAGTGGGTGGGTTGAAGTGCATATAGAAAGCACTGGTACTGTCAGGTTTGTTTAGAAAAATTGAGGTATACAGCCTTCTTTGTAATGTTTCAAAGCATAATAATTCAGCTGTTCATTCTGGTATAGTGAGTGCATACATAAATCAGTAGTGCACTGCATCTTAGAGATGGGTTGCTTGTAGTTGTCTGTAGAACTTACTGCATGGTAACAGTTATAATTAATTACTTGGCAGACTGAATGTCTCAGAGTACTTTGTCATCAACGTGCATGGGTGGCGGGTAGTTGCGCTGAGGTGTTCAAGTATTCTTTGGTACATAGTAATATAAAAAGCGGAACTTGGTCCTCTTCCAAGATTTAAATTTGTCCTTGCCTTTCTGAAAAGTGGGAGGCAAACAAAAGGTGATGCAATGTCTTCTCGACAACATAAGCTTCACCTGCCACCTTGGACTATGAAATTGAAAATGACCTTCCATCTTTTACCTTTGGTTGATCCCTATGCCATGGAGAACACTATCTAAATCTGCTCTTGGCAGCTTCTAGAGCAGAGTTTGATGACACTGAATTTTGCGGAGGGGTGTGTATATGTGCATGTATGATATAAATTCTTAAATTAGAAGAAAATATGTAAATGATAAAAATCTAAAGTACTTGCTGATAGGGAGCAGGGGGTTCGTGAGAAATTTTGATGTGGTGAATATAAATCTGGATCTTCGTTGTCTAACCTGGAGAAATCTTACTGCTCAGGTGATGTTTCCTTGTTATAAAACATTTTTATGTGGTACTGCTTATACATTCGGCAGATTTCCTGAGAATTTCATAGGTCAGAAAAGCACTGGAAAAAAAAATCACAAGCACTTCCAGTCATCTAGTACAGTCACTTCATATAAGTGAGTAAACAGAGTGGAACAATGACTCCTTTTTGCCTCATGCCTCTGATTAGGTTCAAGGGTGAACCGTTGATTGCTAGTGTATTTGTTCTGTGCCGTAGACACTTTCAATCAAAGAAACAAATGCTTACACTGGATGGATTATTGTTTTTTACTTCTGAAGTGAAGTACCTTTTTGGTGAGGTGTTGAGAGCAGGAAACTGCTATGTGATTCCTGTCTTGCTGTTTCAAGTAAAGATAGCACTTGATGGATTAGCAGCAGTACCTTCTTTGTTTCAATAAAGAAAAAAGCAAGCTATTTTTTGAATGTTTACATTGTCTTTGTTGTTCCTACAAAATGGCTTAAAGTCTTAAAGTGTTCTTAATGATGCATCTCTTCTTTTTCTTGAAAATGTGTTTTGTATTGTTTTGAGACATTTGAAGAACTGCGTTTTTCTCTTGAACTTTCTGTTTTATGGAAAGATGAAAGAACACTAAAGTTTCGCCTGCCTGAATTTTGTCATGGATTTCACCTGGGGCCAGATTTCAGCCCATGTTTTAGGCATGCTTAATTTTAATGGTGGTTGGGGCACCAAGGGAGATTTTTACAGTGAGGATTTTTCTCAAATTCATATCTCCCATGGATTTTGTTAATTCTGTGACAAGTACTCCTCTTTTCTGGTTCTCATCCCAAGCTGCCAGTTATTTTAAAGAATGATTTTTTTCTGCCTCTTTCTGTTTGGTTCTTGTTCACACTGTGTAGTTCAGTGCCTTACATTTCTAATTTATTGTCTTGAAAGACAGATGTTATATGACTGCTATAAATGTCTGAGAATTGCTGATGAGCTGTCTCTTCAATACCTATTATTTCTCTTTTACGTTTCTTTATCTCCTAGGAGCCTACAAGATAGACCCAGGACCCCACTGTGCTAGGCTCTGCACAAACCCTGAACAGAGGCAGTAGATGATTACAGAGGGATGGTGACTAAAAGGTAGGTAAGACACTGTATTTTGTTCAGTGGGTAGATGGGTGATGTCGTGAAAAGATTGTAAGATGCTGTCTGGAAAAAGACTTGTGAGATGGCTTTGTAGACCGTTACAGGTATTCTGTCTTTCTCTTCTCCCTAAGCTAAGGAAATGCAAGAAATGGAAATAGGAGGAATGCAAGAAAAACAACCTGCAATTCTCCTTGCTTCTCCCCTCTCTTAAATTATGCTCAACTTCATAGAGGGAAGCTATGTAAAAAACGGGGTGTTTAAAGAAAAACTGAGAGGGCAACTGTAAGAGTAACATGTTTGTAGGTGGCAGAGACACTATTTCAGGATGCTGTTTTGGATGTTCCACACAAATACTTACCATCAGTCTAAAAAAGATGTAGGAAAAGGAAGCCTGTATAGCTAAATGACAAGGTAGAGGAGACTATTAAAAGCAAGAGGACATCTTGAAAAAAGCTGTGGCTTCATTCAAAGAAGGAAAATAGGACCAAAAAATCCCCCTATCAGGCTAAACATAAAAGTAATAAATACTTTTTTCAACCACACCAATAGCAGAAAGCTCGTTGAAGAGTATGTGGGGCCTGCGTATAATGACATTATGAAATGAACAATCTGAGATAAAGCCATGGCAGAAAACTAAATAATTCTTGGGTGTATATGCTCACCACTGAAAAGCGTGGGGTGGTTCCTGTTTTGGAACCCTTCTTGTGGGAGGCTTATGAGATTGCCTTTCTCAGCTGGAAGCATTTGTAGGAAAGATTGTGGAACAAATTGCATGTTTCCAATTTAACAGGTCCAGATGTAGCTTACCCAAGTTTTTAGGGAACAGAAGGGTGAAATAGACCAGCCACAGACTGTGGCTTTGAAGTATCTCAGCAGCTGAGAACTTGAAGATGTCTAATTTGATGCCATGTTTTACCAAGCATTCGTGTGGAATCAGGGAGCTTAGAAACCAACAAGCCTCATTCAAATTGAGTGGATTAATTAAAAAAATAGATTAGTGGCTGTTTTAGAAAGGACATTGGATAAATATGATGGAGATACTGTTTGTTAAAAGGAATCTGCTTTGCTTCAGAGCAGCAAAGCAATTTCAGAGTGGAATGAAGGAGCTTCATTCTCTTTCAGAAACTCTGCGCCTGGTATGTAACGTAATTGTGGACCACTGAGCTGCAAACAGCTTTGTACTGAAGTGATGAATTGTGCTGTACTTGACTCTGCATATGAGGTGAAGGAGGATCAGAGAGGGATGGATGAGGTCATTGTGTCTAATGGAAAGACCCTTTGTTTCTTGCTGCAGAGGATGAGCCTCTTCCCATTAAAGCCTTTTGTTAAATCTCTGAGATTAATGGCATCTAGAAGCAGGGTTCTAACACCTGGTGTGAAACTAAATGGTCCTTGATTTATAATTTTAATCTCTTCTTTTATTTTTTTTCCTTAAATATCTAGTTAAGAATAACGTTCAGCTTCCCCCCACTGGCAAAACTGCCCTCCTCCATGTGACACTTCTTGCAATAGAGGTGGGGCCTTTAAGTATTCCAGATCTCTCTCAATTGCCTGAAGTCTCACGGGTTGCTTTGTCTTGTCTTGATCATTGAAAATGTCAAAAGAATTTGTAGGAAACGTCACTGTTTTGAGACCATTTCAACTGTCTCTGTTGATCCAGGCTTGGTGTATTTATATTATTTTTTTTTTCACATGACACAGATTTTTATACTTGCACTGTGTGCACTAATGTAGTGTGTATAATCTGTTTGCTCTGGAAGCCCTTTCTGCAACACCACCGCAAGCAGTTTGAATTATTTTTCACTCAGCTTCAGGTTGCATCTTTATAAAATATGGTGGAATCCAGTGCTAGAAAACATGCAAGATTGACAGCCCTGGAAATTGAAATCCCTGTTTATCCATGGACTAGATAGCACAGCCTAGCTGGAGCAGACTCTGTATCTTGGCAGTACGACTCATGATTAACCTGCTGAGATGATCTGTGCTGCAGTTATTTATTCTTTACAGAGCACTGAAGGTTTGCAAAGACTTTGCACAGTGAGTGCATCATGTTTCAATTTGTGTTTTCAATATCTTTTTATATGATGTGTTTATTACAGTATAAATACAGGTTTGTGTCTTTACAAAGCAAAGAACTATGAACTCTGCACTGGATTTCTCATGTAAAAGTGGTGTGTGTGTCTGTAGTTATATTATTAGTGGTAGAAACTGATAGGGCTGTACTGCTTGAACTAATACATGATAAAATGTTATCTCTCATATTCAAAAAGTTAAAAAATTAAAAACCAGAATGCATCATGGTGACTTTAGAAATACAGATTTTCTGCTAGATCACTCTGCGAGTGTCCCACCAACATCATGGTGAAGTGGTATGTAACAGAGGAGAGAGCTGGCCAGGTAAGAAAGGGTGGAGGGAAGCTGTTGCTGTATCCAAATTATGCTTTTGGGACTCTCAGTAGCATGCAAGTCTCATCCTCTCTCTGGGGTGAAGCATGCTGAGGTACAGCATAGTAAACACACCGTGCTAAGAAGTTTGTTAGTACTCTTAGATAAGTTGAGTATCATTCACATTTTAAATCTTTCTTCTTGAATTATGCATTTTCTAATGCTGACTTAAATTGCCAGTTTTCACTTGGCCAGATGCATACAATATCAGCAAGTTTCTTGGTTTGTTTGGTGGTTTTTGTGTCCAGTCTCTTTTCCTTTTTGTCCCTTTCTAGGTCACAGTCTGCATTTCATTATTACACAAGGCTCCCAGCCCAGTGAAAGGCCTTACATCCCCAGCATTTTTCTTCTGGGCTCTTTAGTTTGAATTCCAACAATTCCATTCTGCAGGCCCTTCTCATACCTATGATGCTTGTGTCTTGTTGCACTACTTCTACGTCTACGTTTACTACATAAACTGACACTTTTCTGTTCCGACTTGATCATTTTTCAACACCACACCTGCAGCCAAAGGGCAGGTTTTGCCTGGACTTTTATTTGTAAGACGTTTTATTGTACTTGTGTTTTTGCTTGTGTCATTGACAGAGGCCATTTTACAAGGGTTTAGTGGTGTGTGGTTTTTTTTTTTTTTGTTTGTTTGTTTTTTATGGCCATTTTCCTTGTTATTCCTTCTAGAGCTTTATGCTTGGAGTGGTGTTCTGCAAGTAGATTTAACATGTCTTTCTGTAGTAATATTGAAAACACATCAAAGCAGAGAGTTGGTAAATAAAGGAGAAGGAATTTAACTGCAAAGGGATTACAGAAGAGCAGAAGAGGTGGAGATTGTAGGAAATAAGAGCCTACTTAGTACCTCTGACAGGCTGAGAAAAGAAATAAAAACAAATACAGGAAGGGAAAGGTAGTGTTTTAGCATTTTCCATGTGTTTAAATGAATACCCTCTCCTGCTGATCAAAGAGGGTTTTGGTTGCCTCAGAAAAGAGAGGCACTGAGGTCTGCAGTGGCTGGAAAGCTGAGGGCAGATGCATCAAGACGCCTTGGTTTGTAGGGGTGGGGCTAATGTATTCCCTTACTCTGAGCTCCACACTTCCTTAGGGCATAGTGGGATAGCTGGTCACCTATCTTGGGACACATCAAGAAGGAATGAATGGGCTATTTTACAACCATTCACAGCATCTTGGATACAGCTTTCCTAGCTTTCTTATTTACTTACATGTGGTACATGCCATGGCCTGGCTTGTCATACATGCGTTGGTTGGCAGGTCTGCAGCTCAGGGTGAATTAAGGGAGGGGACTCATAAATATGTCATGCTCCTTGCTGCTGAGGAGTGAGTGGGATCTTGGGATACCTTATACTGAATTATGTTGCTGGTGTATGTTCATAGCCTAGGTTAGCCAGCACCCAGCTCAGGACTGAAATGGCTTTGTATAGCTCAGCAGAAGCAAGTTGTTGTGTTGCCTCTCTTGCAGGGTATTGAGGGAAGGGGAGAAGGAAGCTGGGGTCCAGAGGAAGGAGACCAGAAAGGGCAAGATCTGTGTATGGCAGGAGGTGCAGTGTGATCTAATGAGCACAGCTTCTCTCAGGCTTTACCCTTCCTATGTATCACAGCTATGGTAGTCTTAAAAATGCAGCTGGTAGCTGGTTTCCCTTTGGGACAGGGGATGACATGAGAGAGAAAACAGTGCCAATCATGAGTGAGTGCATGGATCTGGGTGTTGAGGCATACTGCTGTTAGCTGATGCTGGACTAAGTTTTGATACAACCAACTGCAAGAAAGATCTACATTGCTTGGAGCTAGGGTCTTTGCTCAGGGTGTGGTGTTGGAACAGGGATGTAGACTTCGTACCAGAGAAGATGAAGGGGTAAGTCTTCAGCAAAGTGAAATGGAGGCTATACTGGTTTACTTGGGGGAATGCCTTTGCTTATTGCTGTGGGCTGTTGTCTAAGTGGGCATGTGGTCCTCCCAGCAGTGTATGATGTTCAACTGTGGCGTGTCAACATGTAGGTGTTCTGGTTATTTGTTCACCCCAGGAAAGGGATCCCTGCCTGTACCATGTGTGCATTTGGTTTTTTGATGCACACGATATGTGAGGGTATGAAGATGTACAGAAAGTAGTGCAAAAAGGGGCGCAGACCGTATTATATGGCTTTTGGGTATAGATTTCGGTGGTCTCAGCTAAACGCTAGCTAAAGATGTTCTGACTGCAGGTCATCCAGCCTTGCCTGATGGTGTGCTGGAGAGCTGGCGCAGCGGGGAGGGAGGTTTCCCATAGGCTATTGCTGTGACACCCATGAGTGTACGCGTGGCATAAAAATGTAGGGATGGTCAGGAAGCTTCCCTTTAAGTGTCTTTAGGGGTACTAGAAAAATTTGGATGCAAGAAAAACAGCCTAAGAAAGCTGAAACAGTGCCTTTACTTTTAGAAAAAACTAAGGGAAGATGTAATCATCTTGCATTTTTGTACTTATGACCTCAAGGTGACTTTGACCCATTTGCTCTCTGAAGCTTAGATTCCTCAAAAGGAGGAGTCAAAGATATGTTTCACTGTATGCAATCTGTGCATACATACTGTAAGCTTGTACGATTCCAAACTGATAAATGAAAAATGATGGCTACAAAGCTGCAGAAGTCTAACGTGATTTTGGGTATGATGGAGACGTCAGTGACACTTCATGTAGTCTTTGACTGATGGATACTGTGAGCCACTGAGAAGACTTTGTGAAAGATGTCACCAAACAAATTGGATTTTCACAGCATTGTTAGGTTGTGAAATAACCTTATGGAATAGATTTTTTTTTTCCTGAAAGCTCTGAAATGGAAATCATTAAAAAGAGCATCATCATCGTCATTAAGAATTAGATAAAACAAGGAAATATAAAGAAGTTAAAATAACTTTTTAAGAGGATATTTCAGACTTGGAAAAAACAGAGTATATATTTTTTTTTGAGACACAAATACACAGAGCAGCACAATGTATGCTCTGAAGGAAACCCACAAGAGGCTTCTATGTTTTGAAACAAATACGTCAAGAGCCATTCCTCATTTAACCTTAGGTTACTTGACATCTCCTTATTCATTGTTTGACAGCTTGATTGGGTGCATTCCAGCACATAGTATATGATTTCTGTTGTGTCAAGTTTTACTACTTGTAAACAGACTTAAAAATAGTACTTAAATTTTTAACAATTACATTGCAGGAAGAAAATACAGCTATCTTTTACTCTCTTTAAAAGTTGTTTGTTGGTTTTTTTTTTTGTTTTTTTTTTCTGTCATGCCATATCTTAGGATCTAGCAAAAAATAAGCAACTTTGTATTGACTGGAAGTTCAGGCATGTGCAGGGATGTTCCTCATATGTGTGAAACCTTTGTATGTGAATACATAGGGTTTTAAGTGTAAGCATTGTATTAATTTTGAACTTTGCCTTTTGTCTTTAAAGACTCTGATAGATTGGATTTTTTAGCTGTAGAATGGTCTTTGAAAATCTTTGTGCCTTCCATTATTTTAAATTTTACCTGGTTTATTTTAGGAAAGGATTTATGAACTGGATCTTTCAAGATCTTTTGATCTTTTCTTTTTTTTGAAGGCATAAAATATCTGTATCTGATTTCAGGATTTAGTGAAAAACTAACAAAGAGTAGATGAACTTTCAGAAAGATTTAACAGAAGCCATTATTTTTCCTTCAGACTTCTTATTGC
Organism: Scopus umbretta; assembly: GCA_013400535.1. Lineage (NCBI taxonomy): Eukaryota > Metazoa > Chordata > Aves > Pelecaniformes > Scopidae > Scopus > Scopus umbretta. The sequence continues at coordinate 11,812 of VZTL01077247.1, read as the reverse complement.
AGGATTCTGATGGCTTTTTCAGGGTTTCCTACGTTTGTGATGGACATCTTCAAAAGACAGCATGGTTAGCCACACAGTTAATGTTCCTAAATTAAAAAAGGCGTGTTTGTATATGTCTCTGAATTATCTAGATATTATCACAACTAAATGTGGCACGGAAGGGAGTTGTGGATTTTTCTGTTGCAGTTCTCAATTGAATCGGAGATCTAAATGCAAAATCTAGTATGGAAGGATATCATGTGGATCCATGGGTCCCCTTTGAGCACAATTGCCTATAATCATGGGGGGTTAATCATGGGGTTAGACGGAACATTAAACAGTGCTTTCATTTGTGTATTGAATCTTTGTAAGTGTGTGACAAAACTTTTGCTGATGTATAAACAATTCTAAACCATTGTCTTTGCAGAGGTAATGTTAAAGAGCAAGGAAAGTGAGATAGTAGCCTACTTACACAAGACATTTGGTATCATCAGTGCAGAGACATTGGATGGTTCAGTCCACCTAAATGTTCTCTGTAGGATACTGTCTCTACTGCTTATCCAAGAACTGAAGGAGGAATCCAGAAGCTTGATGAGATTAGTGGGTGTTTTGAGTGCTTACCTTGGTAGAAAAGCTACATATAAATCAATAGGTGGAGAGCAGAAGTGCTCCATAGCGGTGATGTGGGATGGGAGCTCTGAGCTGCCTCACCTGTCCCGTTCCTTCATGTCAGTCTGCTAAACCTTGCTGTCACTTGAGCTGTTGCTATAAAGAGAGACTATGGTGGTTATTGATGGGAAGAAACAAATCAAAAGCTGGTAATCGGCTAGGAGTTGAGAGCAGGTGGGAATCTGAAATGCATTTGCAAATGGGGGCGCAGGGGTGAGTGGATTTGACATACAAAAGCATATTCTCAACTGTATTTTGGTTGTCAAAGCTGTGACCACCATGCATTTCCTGAAATGTGTTTAATAACCACTGCCCTTCAAAACTGTACCGGAGCTGCAGGACTGAACCCACCATGAGAAGGATAAATTTGCCTGTGTTATTTAACTGAAGCAGACTGTCACAATAGTCATTTCATGACATTTTGGAGCTCATCCAGCAGTTCTTTCAAGTAGTAACTACTTAAACATAATCTTTATTTTGGAAGTTTGCCTAGTATTAATGTGCAGAATATCCACTAATAGTTTTGTTTTAGCAGTACAGTTTTGTCTTTTAGATTGGTGATTCGCATTTAAAAATGTATTATATTAAGTCCTTATGAAAGCTAAATTCCAAGTACTATGAAGTACTTTTGTATAGTGACATACAAAATGGTAGAGAATTGTTTTTAGTTGAATATATATTTTTTTAAAAACCCAGCTTTTTGAAGTTGCTGTATTACTGTCTTCCTACTGGTATCTCTTACTTCCATGTACAAATTTTGGCATGTTTTCCTGTAATCTTTACAAATACAAAAAAATATGTCCAGATGGCTACAGCGATAATCTGTGATGTGATGATCTTCTGTCTTAATTATTCGACATGTATTATTCCAATCTCTGTGTTTCCTCTTCCCAGTTTATATAGGATGCAACAACTAAACTTGCATTACTTTCATATTACCTCTTTTTTACCTGCTTCCATTAACCTTGCCTTCACTCAAAACTACTTTTTAAACATCTTCAAGATCTTACACAAAGTTTTCATTCAGCTCTAACCTTCATCTTCTTCATTCTCCTGCCAGCTGATAAAACTTCTCTCTTCTCAGCTAAATTTATCTTAGTGCATTGCCTTCTGTGGCTCTGTTGCATGGATGTCCTCCCAATCCTGAACTATTGCCTTTTGTTCAATCAATTCATG
>VZTL01077244.1:30224-42472 GCA_013400535.1 Scopus umbretta | reverse complement strand
TTCTGCTTGGTGGCAAGAGGGTACAGGATCCCCTGTTTCTTGTGGAGGCTCCACCTGCTGCCTTGGCCTCAGGGATGGTAGGGTGTGGCTCCACCAATCTATTTCCCTCTCACACTCCCTGATACTCCTTAACCTTTCCATTTCCTCTTTCAGCTCTGCCACCAGGCTGAGCAGGTCATTCACCTGGTCACACCGAAAGCCAATGTTTTTACAGATCTGTCCTGTTGCACTCCCAGCACAACCAAGCCATCCCCTGCAACACCAACCTTCTTTTGCACACCACCTGAACTGAGCTGGTTTGGCACCACAGGCATTTTCTCCAGGCTTGGGAAGATTGTTCCTTCTTTCCTTGCCACTGCGAAAACTCTCGTGCATGCTGTGTGGGAGGCTAGATGTGGGTGAGCGCAAGCCACTCTTGTGATGACAGGAGGCTGGCTTACATGGGGTTGTAATGGGGCTGAGAGTCGGTTCCACGCTCTACGGCAGGTTGGTAGGCCTACGCTCCTCCTGCGTACTGCTGAGCAAGCCCCAGGAGACTGCATATTTCACTGTCCTCTAAGTCTCATTCATCTTACACTCATAGTGAGTGTATGTATTTGTGGTTTCAGTGAAATATATGACTCTACTGCTAAGCTGTATGAGCAAGAATTTATCTGCTCAACAGATTCTGCCAGCTTCCAAGTGCATGATTTGTCCTCAAAAAATGGTCTAACACTGACAGGATCTCCTGGTGGTAGTTCCAGGTGATCTTTTGTGTAATAGTGATAGGAGGTTTTGTTTTTCATCAGCACTTAGTTCTTCCATCACTGTTGGTTGTGGTAACACTGACAGCATCAGCTTCAGAGCATGCAGATACCAAAAAGTCAGTAAATTCCCCTTTTGGTGCTCTAGGCTGAGGAACAGATCAAGTCCATTTTGCGCAAAGGAAACAGGGGCAAGGTCCACATGTCCCTGACTCTGTCACTGAATGTATACATGCACCCTGACATCAACCACTGTGCCAGGCTGCCATGTCCAGCTGTGACAGTCCCAAAGTTTCCCCTATATTTGTTTTGTCTCCTGCAGCTGTGTTTAAGAGAGCTGTGGTCATCCCAGCTGCTGGACTGGCACTACCATGGCATTAACTTCAGACACGCGATGATGACCCCATCCTGACAGAGCTCTCCTAGCTGAACCATCGCCAGTGTACCCACCTACTCAGTCACTTCAATCTGGATAGGCTCCAAAACCGTCTCTTCCATGGCTGCCCACAGCTCCCCTCCCGAGCAGAGACCAGCTGTTATTCCACTAAAGAAGTGAATCCCAGTAATGTGAGGACATTTGTAGAGCCCCATGCCTTTCAGGTACTGAATTTACAGTTCATGTCTCCAGGGTGATATTGCAGATGAAAAACAAAATGCACAGAACTGACAAAAGGAATCTTACAAAAGTACTTCTGTGTTATGTAGCTGAAAAGATAAACAGATCTAGATTCACAGGGCTTAGGTCAGTCTTGTCTGAGATACACAGGTCCTTTCCCATGCTGTGTCCTTCCAACTCCTTCCCCTTCTCAAAAACACCTCATCAGAGTCTTCTGCCACACAGCTCCCAGGTCAGTCTTTCCAGGGGGCTGCGCTATCGTATTTGTTTAAGTATTTGTACCAGTAAATGGGACTTCTCTGGTGCCCCTCAATCTTGACAGAGTAGTGAATATTTGCAACTGTAAGTCTGCCTTGTACTGTTTTTTTCTCAGATTCCTCCTAACGGCACCCGAAGTGGGCACACAGTTCAGTTGATGTTCTCTTTTTCTGTGTTTTCTTTTACTCAGAATAAAGATCTCATTTTACTGTTGCCTTGTTGTATTTATGATCTGCAAAGCTGCTCAGAGTCCCAGCTGTGTACATTTGTGTCCTTTTCTTTTCATACAGACGTGAGCTGCAGCATGCCATTTCAGCAAAATAAGCCAAAGGCATTCTGGGGACACTAAGTGGCATTTTACAACGGCTCCTTGGGGATTTCATCTCCTCCTTCTTAGAAGACCTTCTGTCCTTGAAATACAGTTTGAACTTTTCACATGAGATCACAATTGCTAAACATTCCTGTGCTATTTAGAGGTATCTTTGCTCTGTTGATAGCAGTGACATAAACAGGAAAGCCATTGCTCTCCTGCCACTCCATTTACTGGCAACACATGACACCATCACCTCTCAGTTCATATCACTGTACTGTGCATTGAGGGATAAGACCTGCTGTGGGCCAGGTGCGTCACATTGATGTACATGTCTCCGTAACAGTTGTCTCTTTGGTAGGGCTAGCTAAAGGCTTGCAAATATTGGAAAGGTTTGGAAGGAATCTGGAGTTTACACATCCTAATGGTCTCTGAACTGGCTTATTATCAGCAGGTAGGCAGCACACACCTTTCCAAGGCCAAGTCCCGACCTCAGGAAGCCAGCAGGTGTCTGCTGAGTGCTATTACAGCAAACTAGATTTTCATTTTAGGTTTATTCCCCTAGCCCTTGTTAGCAGACTAATGAGTTTGTGATTATGATCTGCCACAGCTTCTGCCTTGAAAACGTCTCTGCACCTGTCCGCAGAATGTCATTGGGTACTACACAGACTCCTGCATGTCCTACTAACATGGCATGCTGCGGTACTGATATGCTGAATAATCTGAATGGGAAATCCTTCCCTTGGGGTGAAGCAGCACTCCCCTCATTTTACAAAAAGGTCTAGGGGAAAATTCCTGAAGGCTTCTGCTGGCCTGGGAAATTCACCTAAACCCCTGCTCAGAGGGATTAAAGTTTAGCTCCTGTTCATCGTGTTTGCTGAACAGGAAGTGCAGCACCAGCCAGCCCTGTCTGATGCACGGTAGAACCTAGTCCTGCCTCTCCCTGGTATTGTCCTACCTGTTACCCCTGAACAGCATGGGGCTCACAACTGTTACTCACTGCCCCGTGAGGCAAAAGTTGCTATTTCAGTTGAAAAGTTGAAGGCTGATGGGAATCTGACAGTCCATGGTTAAGCTGCATTGGAGTGCCAGCTGGGAAGTGGGAGGAAATTAATCTTTTGTCAAATGGTTAAACTCCATTTCCTCCAAATTAATTAATTCACAGAGAACATATCCCTTCATGGATTTCACAGCTGAAAACAAAGCCAGTCTCGCCTCCCCCTACATTACCTGTCAGTCATACCACAAAGAACAGAAGAGCTAACTCAGTTGTTACTCACGTGATCAAATCATGGCAGAAAAAAGAAAAGCCCCTGCCTTGGCTTTCAGTTTACCTGAAGTTCTTAGCTGCCCCACATTTGTATTTCTACAGTTATACCCAGGCCTGGTATAACTGTTCTGCCTTTTGTTTGGAGCTGATCTACAGGGCCGTGACCCCAGCCTTCAGGGAGCAGCCAGAAGCCCCACCACAGCCCCGGCAGTCAAGGCACAACCCAGTTCTACTTTCAGACTGAATTTACCTCAGTTTGTATTAAACGCCAGGTGTCCGTTCGACATCTCTCTGCCGCAGTGGCAACTCTCAGATCACATGTGGTTTCCCATGGACAAGATCCAAGGAGTGATGGATGGCTGGATGGGAGCCCAGCTGAAAGCTCAAGAGCCTAACAGTGAGAAGCATCTCAGCACCTGTGTCTCCAGCTGAACTCGACAGAAACAGTAACATGCACTGCCACTGAAAACTCAGCTGTCCTCGGGCTCCTGATCCTCATCTGGTACCACGGCCTTAGTCAGTCTCATCTACTTTGATAATCTCTAAGTCTGGCCATCAGATGCTTAGTGGATAGCTGTGCCCTTTCCCAGTTGAGTGTCCTGTGCAGCTGCCCAGACCTGTCTTTCTCACCTTCGGCTGCCAGCTAAGTGCTAAATCGGTAGCAGTCTCCAAAGAGTTATCAGCTCCTTTCCCATAAGGGAGCTCTGTTTGGGAAAGGTTTCCTCACACCCCCTCCCTATTTGGCATCTCAGGACTTCATTTGAAGTAAAAACCATGCTCAGCAACACTTGTCCTCTCCAGAGCAGAACATAAGACAGTCATGGCACATCAGACTACAGACCCACGCAGCCCATTATCTCATCTCTGACAGCAGTGAATACTGTGATGCTTGGGAAAGACAGACCAAGCCATCATTCACTGGTCACCCTCTAGACATGGAGGACTTTGTAGGCCTCTATGGCATTGCTCTAGAGCATCTCTGCTCAAGCCTGAAGTGTTGCTGTCTATTCAACTTCTCCTTGTACAGAAGCTGGTCCAGATTGACTATGATCTCTGTTGCTCTTCCCTGGACGTTTTTTTTTTTATACCATATAGTTTTTGAGGTTGATGGGCAATCAAAACTGCTGTTGTAAACCTGTGTTTGGCTGAAGTGAGTGTTCTGTCAAAGCGGGTTTAGCAGCTGACTTTCTCAGGAGCAAGTCACTGAAAAGTCTAAGCATTTCCTTCAGAGATGAATGACCTCCTCTAGACAGCAGATGGAGTAGTCACTCACTGTTGATATCTTCTGCTGCATGTGTGATGTTCCAGCAAGAGGCAAAGCAGGGAAGAAGAAAGTGACGTGATAATCTGCCTTGGCCACTACTGAGAAAGGAAATTTCACAGCAGTGATTTCTGAAATCTAGAAAGCAACAGAGGTAGAAAAGGATCAGTTTGCTTTCTTCTATACTTCTGTAAAGATGAAGGAGGAAGAGTCTTTCTCAGTATGTTCATGATGGAGAGGCTTTTAGTGCCTTCCCTCTTCTCTTAATTTTTCTTTTCTTCTCTTTTAGTGCCCTGCTCTCTCCAGGGCTACTGGACCTCATCTTCCAGAGCACTATGTTGTTGGCCATCAGTGCTGTGGGCAGAACGGCCATTTCTACAAAAGAGATGTGCTTTGCTCTAAGGCAGTGAGAACAACAACCCAACCACCGAAGTTAGCCTGAAGATACGGCAAGAAAGCATTCACTCCTGCAGCACTAACAAAGCATAATCTCTGAGCTCATAGAATGAAGGCAGCATAAATCATACATAGACTTTCAAAAGGAAGTCTCTGGAGCCTGATTTGGTTGGTCACCCACATGATCACAATTGCAGTTGCCCTGGGAATCTATCTGGTTTTCAGTTCAATGAGATGTTTTCTTTGAAACCTTGTTCAAACCCTTCCCCATACAGTAGTTTCACCAGCCCCTTGCTTCTCCACCTTCTCTTTGTTTTATAAAACATTTTCTAGTGTTCTGCCTGCATATCACTTTTCTCAGCCATGTTTCTTCTACACAAGTTTCTAATTCTCTGCTCATTGCCTCTTTGTGGAAGAGGTTAGAGACCTCTTCTCCCAATTAAGACAAATCTGGTTCCATGTGTAGCCACAGTTACTACCACCGGCTTCATTTTATACCAAACACTGCATGCCTTACACCTCCTGTCACTCACACAGGAGGAAAATACCAGGGACAAATTTGTCAGAGCAAATTCTGTGGCTAAAACCTCTGTAGACAGATCTACTGAAGACAGCTTCGCTAGGCATTGCTATTGATGAATTGTGTCGGTTAATATAAGACATGGGGACACATGCGAGTCATTTACAATAGGAACTATGAAACCCAAATAGTTTTGGCAGTCTCACCACTGAAATTCTGAAGCAACTGCCTCTCAGCAGACCAATGCACAAATCTATTGCAAAAATCTGATTCAGGGCTTCAGTTAGCATGTTAAAGTGTGCCTAGCTTACAATATTGCATAAAACACATCCTATCAGTCAGCAGATCAGCCATCCATGAGAAAGCAGAACCGTATCCCCAATTGCTACAGCCTTGAATTCCTACTCTTTGAGTTGTAGCAGTCTGCACTGGCCTTACTGGAATGTGCTAATGAAGAGACAGTGCTCAGACGGGTGGAGCAAAGGTGGCCCTGAGGCCGTTCTGATTAAGCAGACTGTGCAGTAAGGGCCCACACAGGGACACGCCGTACGGCAGGATCTGTGAGGATGAGCAGCGCATAACTGATGTAGCCATCGCCTTACGTTTTCCCCACCCAATGCAATTCTTCCACAGTTGCGTGCGTGATTGGAATGGCAAAATGGCAGCTGAGCCAGTGGCAGAGAACCACTCCCCACAAAGACATATCCTGTGCCCAAGATCCAGACTGTACTTATTCCAGATATGCATGCGATACACACTGAATAAGAAACAGGGGGGAAAAAAGGCTATTTTCATACAACAGTGCTAGCAAGAGTGCATTTTTGCTGGTAAAATTGTGCAGCTCTCAGACAGAGATTATGCCTTTTCCCTCCCTCATACTCACAGAAATCTGACCTAAGGTTATCCTGCCCATTGGCAAACTACCCTCAACAAGCCCCTGTATACAGTGCCGCAAGAAGACAGACCTAAAGGACAGCAAATACTTTAGCTTCTCTATTCTAGTCTCTCCAGGCCTGCCCTTCTTCCATAGTCTTCTGCCATAGCAAGGGCTTCAATTACAGCCTAAAGGGCTGCAAACCAAGGGCTTCTCAGAGATCCATCTTCAAGGGGTCTTCTTGAACGGTAACAGGAATAAGTGTCACACTTCTGACATATAATTTTGCTGATAGGGTTGTACTATGCCAATTTGTTAGTTTGAGGTATACGATGAGGTAGTGATGATGTTTTAGCAATGCCCTTTGTATCACAGCAGTGAAGTCAGATTCGATTGACACCAAACATTTCAAGACACATTCACTACCAATGACACCAGCACTGTTGTTAATGTGAATGGAAATCGTAACTTATATAATAAAGAATCCAAAGTATATATTATGAGATGCAGTCCACATAACACTCACAAATGAGTATGTAAATTGGATGGATTTAGGGGACTGAAGACTATTTTGGGAGTTTTGTTTTCAGAGCTTCTTTCCAAAGATAAGATTGGGCATCTGTCATTCAGCTTATATCTTGCCAAAGAAGTTGAGAATCCAGGAAAGCACTTAAAGCATTGCTCTGTCCATATGCACTGCTCATATAAGATACGGAGCCATCCTTTCTTCTGGACAGTATACAACACCACCTGTACTATATCTAATAACTCTCACCTGACTGTTTACAGGGCCAAACCTGACAGATAAATAAGGGTTTAGCTAGCCTGTTGTTTTGCAGCTCTCAGCACCTGACAGTGTTGCAGTTGGTGCAGCTGCACTTGGGAGTCTCACGGGGGCAAGAATGGAAATGCTGTCAAGATATCTTCTTGCCAAAGTTTTCTCACTTCTTTCTTGTTGATAATTTCCTAACCCATCTTCTTCCCACAAAGTTTTTAGTTCTTCCATTTCTGTTGGTCTGAACCATTTGCTCCAGAAACAAGGCGATTGTTTCTGAGCTCAGGCAGTCACTGCCACGAACTCTAATTGCTCAGGGTGTTCACCAGCACACATGGTGGCTCACTCTTGTTCCAGTTCCTGCATATTCTGCTGAAAACCAGGCTGATCACCACAGGGCATGAGCAATCAACACTGCAAAATCCAGCAATTTGGCTCAAATTGAAAGAAATGCATAATTTTGGATCTGGATGTTCCTAGTTCCAGCCCTGGTGTACTCCGCCAAGATGGAAGCCATTCCACCCACCACTGCTGAGTTCTCAAAAAAAAGGATGATGGCGAGGCCTCCAAGGAAGGCAGATTTATAATCATGAGGCAGGGTGGGAGGGAAAAGGGATTCTCTGCCAGAAACACTCACTTCTGCAACAGCAAATCTCTCTAATGTGGTGGCTCAGATTCTGCAGAACATCCAAACAACTGGCATCTGACAGCTTCATACTAGGCATTTCTTCCAAACTCTAATTCTGGGTACAGACTATGCTGATACTAATTAAGTAATTTAAACTGGGACTCACATCTTTCCTGTGCGATGCTACTTCTGAAGCACTGCACTACCAATGAGTGTTTTGCAACTGCCAAGACATGAAAGTGTGTTTGTTATTAACACATCACTATATAATTAGGGGACTTAGCAGGGGTCTGGGTATTCACATGTTCTTTTTACTCTGTTGCTGACAGTGCTAGATGAAAGTCTGTAGGTATCCTGTTAGGTGACAAGTGAAAATGAGGTCTGTGGCCAAAACTAAGTAATTTGGCACAATTTAGTAGAGAGATGGCGTTTTCTGATCAAAAAGGCCCCGAATTGGAACAGCAGGAGGTGTTACAGATCAAGATTGAGATGCGCTGGCCAAGCTGAGTGGGTGTCTTACAGAGCAGAGCAGCAGTGGGTGCTGAAGTCCAGGACTGAGATATGTTGGCAGAACTCAGATGGGGAATGTTGCCCAGTTTTTGAGAACAATACAGAGTCTGTATTTTAATTAGAGTTCCTCTGCTCATCTGCATGGCTCAGCACAAACTTTCGTCCTCTGAATTTTCCAGGCCTTTATTAGGATCCATCCAAAAGGCCTATTTTCCACTTTTTCCAACTCTTCCCCCAGTGAAGACATGCCAGCAGCGGCCACTCACACCACGTATTCTGCTGTTGGCTCTCATTAAATGTCACAGCTCAAGCATCAGAAACATATGCACTAATTTAATGTATATAGACTGATATATGGTTCCCACTCTAAAGAGTTTCCCATTCAGATTAAACAAGGCCTGTAATTAAAGACAGAAGGCTGTGGGATTTCAGGGAGAGGTCTGATAGCAGAGAAGGTGTGATGACACGTAGATGAGTGAGCTGGACACACAAAACCAGAATAATTGACTTCATGAAGCCTGGGGAACACAGAGAGAAGCAGTAATACGATGGGAGCTTTGGACAGGACAGGAGGTAACAGGATTGTAAGCATCTGCAATGCAAATCCTGCCCCGAGTGCTGCCTAATGTTTATTAGGTACAGCTAAAGATTCGATCCCAGGCATTACAGATACGCATGACCGATCCCAACAACAATAAAGGAATTCATTGTTTCAGAAAAACTCCTCCCCTTTCCCCATTGTGCACAGGCCTACAGTTTAAGCTGGCCAAAGTAGGTCAAAGGGAATGAGTTCATTTGAATATGTAAATTCAACTTAACAAAGAGTAAAGACAATTGCTTCAAGCTTGTGAGTTCAAACTAAGAAAAAGAGGACTTCATAGCTCCTTTGGGAACTGGAAGCTTTGGCTTTCACCACTCACTGCTATCTCCCCTTGCCCATATTCATCCCCTTTCCTCTTGCCTCCTGCCTAATAAGCATCGGGCAAACCCCCATTTCTCAAAACCAACCCCGTGGTCAGAAAAGCAAACTCAGTAAGGTCATTAAAAAGCTCATGCATAAAGGTTTGTGAGCTCTGAGTGGCTGCTGAGAGCACGTGCTACATGTGCAACTCTCCGTAGCTAATTTTCAAACAAACAAGAAAATGCATCTTTTGTTTGCCTCCTGCAGACAAAGTGCTTTTCCTCTTTTTTCTTTTTTTTTGCAAACGGGAACAACTTCTGTTTCCAATAACAGAAGACTGATTAAATCCATTGGCCCTCTACCACCCCCCAAGTCACAAGCAGCTCATACGATGAAACAGTGTCAAGAAAAGGATTTCTTATAGAAAGAACTTCATATAGCCAGGGAGAAGAAGGAAAATTCTTGACATTAAGTTTTGATTTAACTCTTTCCATTCTAAAATCCACTAACTCTTACCTTTCTCTTCCTATGCTTTTAATAAAAGTATTCCAGAAAACCTTTTAAATCAGCGTGTCATATCTTTGAAATAACACACAGCACTGAACCAGAAGTAATCAGCTTGATCTTTCTATAATTAAACAGGTATTTAATTAATACCTTTTACTCAGCCTCAGTCAACTCCTATGAATCCGACAGCCCTGTGTCCCTCTCTGTTACCTCTAACTAAAATTTGCGGGGCACAGGGTGGATCAAGGGAAGGAAACAAGGAGCCACATTTCAGTTCTCAGCTGACAATTTCACCTCTAATTTGGCTGTTTGAGGCAAATCTAGATCTGCAGTGGCTTAAAACAAATGTCGACAAAGAAATCACTGTTTAGCTCTGTGACTGAGCAGGTTCTCTGAGAGAACCTTTCTTTTTCTAAATTTTTTATTTTTGTTGGCAGGAATGAAGATCATAAAACAAATCTTTCAATTACCTTTGCAGTCTCATTCAAGTCTATTGACAAAACTGTTCACAGAGATCGAACACCAGCAGTTTAGGGACACCAAATAGCAGTGGTTCCTCCTGAGCAGCTTCGCTTTTGTTGATGTGGAAGCTGTATCTATTCTGGGGGTAAAAAAAGACAACTTTAGTCTTCAGAGCAACAACACAGAACACTGCATTAGCATCAGATGAAAAAATAATCACTCCAAAGCAGAATCGTGGCTAATTCCCCAAAGTAATGCTGTATTAGATAGGTTATCTGCTTGCAGCCTAACCCTCTGATGACACAGCACTAATAATGGGGTCCCCAAGCTGTGACAACGCTATGGGTTGTGGCTGCCTTACAGGCACGTCTAATTATGATATTCTGTGACAAGGCTATAAATACACACGTTCCCATAGGTGAAGACCTGATTGTAGTGAGCAACGAGGGGTTCTGGCAGGTATTTGCTCTTTTTCACAGTGTAGCATTGCCTGCTTGAACCAGAGGGCTGTTTATAACTGCAAGAGACTCACAGGCCTATACCATGGGGAGTTCAACAGTATGGAAGCGAGATTTCATAATCATGTATAGATCAAACATTAGCAGGAAAAGTGCCGAAGGGAAACAGAGTAAATTTGTTTCAATTGAAAAGCCTACTGACACAACCCAAAGACCACCTGAGCAAAGGGAAGAGGGGATTACATATTAACAGAGCAACTCTGGTGGCCTGAACATAGGTCTATGTGGAGATGAAGATAATCACTCTTTTATGGGACACTGAAGCAGGTAGTTATTTGAGGAGAAAGGACTGTTTGAAGGATTTCTTGAAGAACAGGAAAGGTGGCTAGGCCTCTTGTTTGTTTTCAGGATTCTGTTCCTAAAGATTGTTACATTACCATAATGCCATAGGCTCATAAAACCAGTCAGTGCCCCTGCACAACATCCACTGCCAGGTGAGGAGTCCTTTTCTTACTCTTCTCTTCCCTAGCAATTCCAGTCCCTATCATTTGTTTGTCCTACCTACTTTTGCACCCTCAGTCTTCACTTGCTCCTAGGAACAACTTCACAGAAAGAGGAGAAAGAGAAAAAAAAAAAAAAAAAAAAAAAAAAAAAAGAGGCAGTCCTTTTTCATACGGACTAGTAAGAAAGGGAACCTGATGGGCAGCCAAATGACCACCCAGGGCCAGTCAACAAATACATGATAACAGCAGCTGCAGATGAGCTATTGACTGAATAGCAATTCTTGCATCCTAAAAAGAAAAACCAACAAAAAGCCTTCCACTATCCCATCTCCTTTACTGTTTGTTTTGTCAGAGTCAAAGGAGATGACAATCACTCACAACACAGAACTGAATAAGAAAATTATCAGCTGCCTCAGCCAACGCACCGTGGTGCAGTTGTCAAACTCTTGCAAATTCTGTCGTCTTAGAGCTAACATTTCTACAATTTCTAAAGAAGCCCAGAAAAATTCCCTTTCACTAAAAAGGGAAACCTCCCTTTTGACTTGCTATGGCACCTCTGTGATGGGACCAAGGAGACAACAAAGGACACTTTCTCCACAGTTCCTAGCGCAGGCTGCCTCAGGACAAGCGTGGGCAGAGATGCGATGAACTAACTCACCCTGGAGAAGGTACAAAAGATGCCGAGACCAGAAGCTATGCTACAGAGGAAGACAGAATATACACTAGGGCCAGTAACTAACTTCAGGCCAGTGACTGCTTTGCTGGACAGGAGCTGTTTAGACAGAGACACAAGGCAGAGGAGCTGGGGGACAGCAGTAACAAGCTTGGGGCACCCAAGAGTGGAAATACAACATGCAGACCCACAAATGTGCTGGGCAACAAAAGACAGAGGAACAGGGGCACGTGAAGAACAACCATGGGGAGGGGAGGGTGAGGCAGGACCACAGAGGAGCACGCAGGCACAACACCCACAGATTGGCTTCAGCTCGGTACTGGCAACACAGCGAAGGCCAGGCCTCGAGGCAGGCCCGGCCCGCAGCAGCACCAAGGCTGCGCTCACTGCAGTCTCCTCCCCCCCGGCACTGGATCCCCTCTGCCCGCGGGCCCGGGCCAGGCTCTCCCGGGCCGGACCGTCCCCAGCAGGCCCTGAGACACGGCGATGCCTGTGAGTGAACCGCTCCCCACCCCCCACCCCGCCATTTGTCCTCACGAGGCGAGGCGAGGAGAGGCGCGGCGCGCCGCGCGCGCGCAGCCTC
>VZTL01077244.1:0-21342 GCA_013400535.1 Scopus umbretta | reverse complement strand
TTTTTTTTTTTTTTTGTTCCTCAGTTCTACAGCTGCTTCAGATTTGTGAGGTTTCTGAATTAGTCCATTAGAAAAGTGCTGAGTTGGGTGCAGATTAGGGTTAGATGCAGTTTTCCTGCTCTGGGATTCTGAAAATTAGAAGCTGTTTTTATTTCTGCCCCTTAGCAGTACATTCTGACACTTGTCAGACATCTCATTTGGAATTGTGTTTAAATTCATACACAAGAAGATTAAAGGATGTGTATCTCTGAGTTAAAACCCCTTTGTTCTTTCTGTCTCTTAGTGAATATGTGTTTCAGTGTGGGGTGTTTTTCTTTTCCTGTACCCCTTTAGGCAGTGGCCACCATCTCTGATATCCCTACTGACATTCCCATACACCTGGAGTTGGCCAGTATGACAGATCAAGATTTTATGAGCAACATTATGCATCAGGTAAAGAAAATGAAAGGACATGTTCTTTTTATCAGTTTCCTTTTCTTCAGTAGCACAATGCACAGACTGGTAGATGAATATAGAAATGAAAACTTGCAGTTAGGGCTATCAATTTGAAAATGAATTGAGAACATGGGTTTAATGTCTGCTATTGCATTCTGAATGCTTCTGTTTTCTCTACTGAGCTTACCAGAGTCTCCCATGTGCAGCGAACTGTAATGCCTTAGCAGAGGACAGACTTGTTTTCTTTAGCTCAGAGAGAGTATTCCTTTTAGAAAGGTCTCTCTGGGAAATTTCATTTAGGAGGGATCTTACAATGCACTCAGTTGATCATCAGACCATTTTCAGCAAGGAGTAAGGACTTTTTGCAGACCCGAATTCATTCAGCAACTGTAGTCAGTAAAATACCATGCAACACAGCTGGGCTCTGTTCTCTGATACAAAGAATTTTTGCAATCATGAGAGGAAGGTGACCCAGGAGAATACTCACAACTCCACAAACACAGGTAACTTTGGTTTAGATTTAGCAGGCCTGCAGATTTCTAGAAAAAACAGGATTTTAATTTGAGCTGAGTTTATAATTAAAAAAAAAAAAAAAAAAATCAATTTCTTTGCAGAATTTCTCTCCTGCAGATCCTGATCATTCCTTGTTTAGCTTGACACAATTCTAATCTCAGTGTTTCAAGTTTTGATATGGATTTGATGTTTTGTTAGTCTTTATTGTCAAGGTGCGTGTCTAGAAAATTAACTGCACAAAATAAGCATGCACCCTTGGCATGAAATGTTTTCTTGGCTAAGTAATTCTTGGAAACTTGTTGAACTGGGGAAGCTTGTGCAGTGACTTTGGCCTGCATCTCTCCAGGAAACTGGGTGCTCCCTTCTGCCGAGCATGCTGGCAATAGAGCCAGTAACACAGTATTGTAAAATCAATACCCTGAATGAGGAAGACCAAAGTCTGGTTATCCCTCTGAAGGAAAAACTGTTGTTCCTGTGTTTCTGTTAGCAGGTCTTTCCCCTGGTGAACTCCATTGGGCTGAATGAACAGGAGCTGCTGTTCCTCACGCAGTCTGCCTCTGGTCCCCACGCCTCCCTTGCTTCCTGGAGCGGAGTTCCCGACGTGGGTGTAGTCAGCGACATCCTCTTCTGGATCCTGAAGGAGCATGGGAAGACAGTAGACCGGGCCTCCGATCTCACGCGGATCCACTTCCACACCCTGGCCTATCATATCCTTGTCACAGTGGATGGGTACTGGGGCAACCAGGTTGCTGCTGTGGCTGCCGGAGCTAGAGCAGCAGGGACTCAGGCCTGTGCGACTGAAACCATTGATACCAGCAAAGTCTTTCTTAAAGCTCCTTTGGAGTTTGTGACCTCGCAGATAGAGGCACCTTCCAAAATCTCTTTAAATCCAGATGAGCCAGTGGTGCATTGGCACAGAGAAGGCATCTCATTCCATTTCACTCCTGTTTTGGTGTGTAAAGATCCTGTCCGGACCGTGGGACTTGGGGATGCTATTTCAGCTGAAGGACTGCTATACTCGGAAGTATATCCTCAATAGAAGACTAAGACCCTCCTTTTTCTCCAGTACTGTACGGTGTCTGAGGAATCATGGTGTTCTTGTTAGGATTTCAGCCAGTGATGGTATAGAAACAGAATCAGGGTGTGGTGTGTTTTCTGGATATAACTGAAAAAGAGCCAAAGAATAATTCCAGGTACAAACTGTCAGATACATTCCAGTCACTTGGCAGTGACTCAAACACTTCAGATATAGGTGCAGACATTTTAGTATTCAATGTGAAAATTGGCTTTGCATTGTCTTAAGCATGTGGGGAGGGAAACAACTATCAAAATCCCTCTTTGGCATAGGTTTGCTGTTTGTAACTCTGAATTGGTCTTGTCTGTTAGCACTGGAAAGTACGGCAGCCAGAAGAATTTCCTGCGTGCAGATTCCAGGGAGAACACAGCAGCGCTTGGCCCCATCTTGCCTCTGATAAATTAAAAATAAAAGGCTCTTGAATTAGCTCCTCACGGCACATTTCTACATGGCAAGAGCAAACCTTCCACTTGCTTGGTGTGATGCTGAAATCTCTTACTGATGAAATTACCTCTCAACTTCGGTGCCCCTGGCACTGGAGGGAGCCAGAGTCCTGAAATGTGATGCACACTGTACCTACTCCTTAAATGCACAGAGAAAACCTGACTCAAGGCTGCGTAGATTATTTTGGGAATCTGTTGTCTTTGTGACTTAATGGTATTCAACTGAGCCGTAGCAGCCCATGCTTAGTTTTTGGGCAACTAGCAGTGAAGATAATCAGGTTTATATTTGGGGAGACTGCTTTATTTTCTTGCCAGGTAAACCACAAAACATTACCTGTGTTTCCTGTATGCTAAATACCAAGAATTCCAGCCAGGAGGGCTCACAGCTGGTGTTCTTTGGTAAATGTGGGTGCTTATATCTGGTATTTTACAGAAAAGCTATTGAGTGCTGGAGACTAATTTTTTTGTTTGAGAACAGTTGTGCAATTTTCTTCATTTTCACTGCCTTCCATTCAGAAGGGTTAATTTATGAGGGGAGTTCCCTCTGGAGGCTCAAACGCTGCAACAGCATTTTCCTGGTAAGACTGAAGTGAGGAGGCCTTTTTAGGGTTTGGTTTTAGTTTTGTTTCTTTGACTAGGTCAGTAATGGTTTCTTTGCTCCGGCCAGCCTTTGAAATTAAAAGAGTAGAACCGTGTGTCCTTGTTAAATACTTTGCTCATATTTTTTCCTCCTCATAGTTGCACACTATGGATTACATAGCACCAGCATTTTTTTTTTTTTTTGGTCTCTTTCCAGCATGGTTTTGTCTCTTTCCACTTCCAGGAACTTCAAGCATATATGTATAGCTTATTATACACATTTTTTTTTCAGTATAACTGAATTAAATGCAATCAGCATGTCTTTGCAAGCCTGTGCTGTACCAGAATTTGTAGGAGGTTGCTTTAGGTCAGTCTCTGCATCTGAATGGAGAGGAGGAGAGTCCATATCACTTAGGCTGGAGTGATCTGCCTCAGTAACACTGTCATGTTGCTGTCGGTGATGTTTTCCAGTTGGAAAATGCCATTGTGAATGCTCTGTAAGGATAAAAGTTGACAGCTGTTGTAACTTGTACTGACTCAGCACACAATGCTGTCTGTCAATGTATATTTAACTTCTGCTTTCCCTCTGAGCAAAGTCTTCTGTGTTGTACCAGAGGAGAAATACAGTCAGTGCTGTTTTCCTGCAGCTTATCCCATCCTGATCTTCTGTTGCATTTCAGCATTTTAGCTCGGTACAGGATCTTCTTAAGACTGGAAGTATTTCTATCCAGATTATTTTTTTTTATTATTATTGATAAATTGCAGCATGGGACTTGCCAGGTAAACCTGTTCTGGCTTAGTCTTCATATAGGGAAAAAAAAAATAAATTAAAATTTCTCCTTCCAGCCATCTAAAAGGTCTGAGGCCATTAGCAGGGTTATTTTGCAATGTTTGATCATAACCTTCTGGCACACCACTCCTAGGACCACCAAAGGCCACACATCCTGCCAGCTGGAGAACTAATCCTTTGCTTATGCTAGGTCCCACTTTCCTGACATTGGGCCAAGCTGTGCGGATTCTCGAGTTGGAAACAAAACAAAACTAAATACACACAAGCTGTCAGCAGCAACAGTCCTGCTGCCGTATTTCGCTTCTCTCTTCCAAAATTATTTGCAGGGATGCAAGGCTGAGTGGACTGGCATTGCCTTATGGCCATTTAAAATCAGGTAACTGCAATAACAGAACTTGTCCAAGGGTAAGGTATGTTTGGATTTAACAGGAGTGTTACAGGCCTAAGTTACTTTTTTTTTTTTTTTTTAATAAACTACTTTGAATAAATAACTGCTGTAAACAAGTATGAAAAAGGGGCTTCTTGCTTAGAATTCATCTAAAAGCTAAACTCTAATTATTATTATTACTCTTATCATTATTAACTCCTCCTTCCTGCTGCTCCTGTTCTTTCTCACCAGGTAGTGTTTCTTCTTTGGCCTGCTGTCAGTGTGCTGTGAATGCCTGGCACAGAGTCACTTCTCAAATGACAGTAGCCCATGATGGTTCGACTGCTGCTCTATCTATATGTCTGCTTTGATCAGGCGTATAGAGCTCACCCGATCACCAAATTCACTTACCAAGGATAACTTAGCAAGTGTGACCTGTTAATCGGATATGCCGTTGGTATCCCTGATTAAGTTTTGAAACAATCTATATGATAATAAAATGGAATTGAATGGTGGGACCGAGCAGCCTGTCTTCACTTCGTTTCACATGCTGCGAACACAATGCGCTTAACTTCCCTCTGCCTTCCAAACTTAATTACAAGAAGGCTTACGGAGTCTCTTGAAACCCTGTGCTGTCTCGCACCTCGGCACAGCTACAAGAGCAACAACAAAGAAGCTGCTTTGTCTTTAACAGACCTTGCTGAACAACAGTAAATGGAAATAGCTAGCGCGTTTTTTTTGTCTGTATAGGGGGGAAAA
Organism: Scopus umbretta; assembly: GCA_013400535.1. Lineage (NCBI taxonomy): Eukaryota > Metazoa > Chordata > Aves > Pelecaniformes > Scopidae > Scopus > Scopus umbretta. Next base: position 16,381 of record VZTL01077244.1, on the reverse strand, counting down.
GCTAGTGAAATTTCTATTGATTGTGGGTTTTGTTGTTTGGTTGTTTTTTTGTATCTTACAAAAAAACAAGTTCTTGGTAGGTGAGATATTTTTAAACACATTTATCTAATGGCTCATAAAAATCCAGATCTCTCTTCACCAAGCAGAAACAGTAAAGTTGCAAAAAATACCAAAGCTTTAAAACCAGGCTTGAAAACGATCTCTGCAGTCCCCTGATCCTCTCTGTGTCTACAAATTCTGTTTGTTCTCATGTGATACTCATACCTTGAAATCCACAGCAATGGATGACTCAAACCTCAGCTAGCCTCGTACTCCCAAACAGAAGGGTTTCCACTGGAAATGTTTATTCACACATAGTTTGCTGAAGATGCAATAGATGAGCTCATCATTGTGACAGTAACTTAGTGGCTCTCTAGATGATAAAATTGTGCAGGTTGATATTTCCACTTCTGTGTGCCTGTACCCAGTGCAGCCACATTGGTTTTGGTTTTTTGTCTTACCTGTGATCAAAAATGAGCAACGCTTCATATCTTTTCTGTGTATGTTGCTTACTGAAGGTCAACTGGTGGGTTATTTGAGATGCATGAATCGCAGGAGGCTGGCAGACTTTGAAAGGATACATTCCTTCTCTGCTGTGCCCATGGGGATGTGCAATTGCTACCTGGCTGTGGAAAAGCCAATCCCACATCCAATTCTTGCCAGTTTAAAGGTTCTTTACTCTGCCCCCCTGCCCTGCACACACACCCCCCACACCCATCTCCAGGGGAGTTTCACAGCATTGCTAAGGAATTATTTTATTTTCTTTACTCCTGTGTTTCTTGGTTATCTCCTGTTGTGGTATGGGAGATCCAGTTAAGTTTGTTCTCTTCTCATGAGTTCCTTTTTACAGAAATGGTGCTGAAATTTTCTTCCTTAGCCTTCATGCATTGCCTCTAGCAAAGACCTCATAAACTGCTTTCACCCTTGTTAGATGTTGCTTTAGAGCCCAACTCCACTTCTCAGCTACTGGAATCCAAAGCCTGGATAGCAGCAGAGCATTAGATCCATTTCCAAAACCTAATGGAAAACTGTCAGCAGTGTGTTTGTATTTACCATCAGTTATCTTCTGCCCAAGTTTATTTTAAGACTAGTTAGCCTAAGGTAGGTGTTGCTTTTTGTAGCCACCTCTGTAGTATACCTCCCAGTGACAATAACAGAAATAAAAAGTGGATTTTAAACTGTGAAATCTGCTGATGCTAGTTGCGGTTGGATTTCTTCTTATTCTGTAATGATGTACTGAACTATCAGGAATTATGTGCCACAGGGCGACCCTTCCAGTCACGTCCTGAGAAAAAGAGTTAAAATTAGTACTGGGACCGTTTTTGTGAGAATGGTACAAGGCAATGTAACTCCTTCCAGTTACCTAAAAGTTGTTTACACCTCTGTGCTGTTGGGCTCTTTTTTGGAGCCTGCAGTCTTAGGTGAAAGCTGATGCTGTTAACAAGCGAGCAGCTAAACTGTCTCTGGGTTCATATTTGGCACTGGCTGCTGATACAAGCGCTTGGAGCAATCTGTTCTGAAGCAGTGCTGTCAAGTACTTCTGTCACACAGTGTGCTGCATTGCTATTTCTGGTGTAAGGAAACTCATCGAGTGGTTGAGTACATTTGGAAGAACAGTATAAAAATGGAGGAAAATACTGAATTTACATTTTTATGGCTTTAGCTGGATTGTTCTTATGTCCTGCATTAAATTAGTATTTGAATGTGAATGTTTGTTTCAAGCCATATTAATTACGCTCTTCTCTAGTGCAATTAATGTTTTGGTAAAAGCATACAGTTTAAGTTTTAAACCTGTACTCATACCAAAGTGGTCATTTCATGTTTAAAAAAAATTACATGTCTATAGACTCATTGGTTAAAACCAGCTAAACCAGATGCCACAACAAAGACTGTCTCACATTCTTCACTCAAGCACTAACAAGGTTACTAGAGAGAGAAGGGGGAATATTAAAGGTTGTCTTTGCTCTTTGTTTTGAAAGTGGTGTGATAAGGGGCAGATGAAACCTATTTGCAACAAGTTCTGTTGCATAGCATATCCCTGGGCCTGCTCTCATCATTCCTGTCTGCTTTCTGCTTCAGCAATGCTGAGTCTGATAAAACTCTTCAGTAAAGCTTGATCTTTGAGCCAGAAATGGTTGTTCTCCTGTCTGTTCAGAGTTGTCAGATGAAGTTCTCTTCTGTAACAGATGGAGCAGTTTCTTGCATAGTATCTCAGGTGGATCCTAAGCGCTGACCAAGCTGAATTCTCAGGGAGTTACTGATCCAAACTCTTGTGGGAGGACATTCTCTCAGCAAAGGAAACAAATGCAGGTTGGAAATAGCACGCGTGGCCATTACCTTCTGTGCCGGAAGCTGGGGAAGGCATCTGTTCCAAACAGTCCACTGTTGCTTTGAAAACTGAGCCTGGTATCAGCTTTTGCTGAGAAGATCTCATAGCAGCTGAAGAATACAAATGCTGGCAGCTAAGTGGGAATGATCTCATTAAAATGCAAGTAGGGGAAACAAAAAGGATACCCTGAAAACCTCCCCTATGAATTTCTCAGGAAAGCTGCTCCTTACTCAGTGCAGACTGGGTAAAACTGGGTTCAAATCTCACCTGTATCTTTCATTAAAAAACAGCTATTTTTTTGTGCAGTTTGGTTTGAGAGTGTGGTAAAGCTTTTGTTGTAGCAGAACTGTGTTTTCTATTATATAAAACAGTCTTGGCAGATGAACTACTTGTTAATATGTGCTTTTTCGTAGTGCATTTGTGTGTGGAGCTTACTATTTTAGTAAAGTTTTTTTTTCTTCATTCAGCACTGAGGCTCCTCTGTCCCTGTAGAAGAGGCTTTGCCAACTGAAAGCTACTTCCCAATGGGGAAGTCTAAGTTTTTGATGTCTTATGCAAGAACAGGATGTTGAGTAGGACCCAAGGTCTACCTTGCTCAATACTGCCTGTCAGTGACCACAACTGGGCAAGAGCGCATACAGGAGCATGGCAACTATGCCCTAATATAATAAATCCCATATGATATGCCTATACCATAAATCAGCATCCAGATGTCTCAGGGACCTCAAAACCAGAGTTGTCTGGGTTGAATACACATTGCTGGATGGATAGATCATTAGTCTTGGCTGAAAAAAGGTCTTGCTGCTCAGGTGTTGCTTTTTGAGTGTCTTCTAGTTTCTTTCCTGTGAGGAAGTCAGGCTCCAGTCTACCTTGTACGCTGTATGATTTAGCCTGGTTAATGATACACATTTTTCTAAAACAGGGAGAAAAAAGGCCTAAGGCAGATGGTTTCTCCTTCCCTAAAAATTAAGCTCATTATTATTTTCCATCTTAAAATTTCAATTAGGGGCAGAAAAGAGAAGATTAGAATCATGGCTGATGCCAGAAACAGGTTTTGGAACATAAGGTGTGATTTCCAAAATCCCTAAATGAGTTAGTACAGTCCTGCTGAAAAATCCCTTGCTTAATTTCAGTTGAAAGAACAGTCCGGCCTCATTCTCATCATTAGATAGCATAAAAAAGCTCTCCATGAAGATGATATGAATTTACTGTATGCAAATGCCATCATCACAATACCCAGGGGGAGGAGAGGAAACAGGACAAGGAATTGCAGTTCTATTTATTATCCAACCGTAATTACATATTTAAAAATGCTTCCTTAGACATACGTCCTTCTGCTCTGTTCAAATCCAGAAAGTAACAAGGTGCTGGTTAATTGTCTGCATAAGCTTTTCACCAAAAGACATATTTATTTTAAATACCTCTACAGTACCTCCAAATGTAGTATACCATATGTACTAATGTGTAACATTTACCCTATAAAAGCATCCTAACAGCCAAGAAGGTAATAAGTTACACCAGTGGGTCCAGGTGAGACGGGACAGATCTTTGTTTCTTGTGTCTCTGGTGGCACGTAAGTTGAGAACAGCGGTGGGAAAAGGGCTGCTCCCACCTACTGAATATAGCAAAGGAGTTTCATAATGCTACAGTCTAAGGTCACTTTTCTTTTTTACAGCAAGCAGAAGGCAGGGGTAAGCAGCTAGTAAAATCAAAACAAAGGGTCATGAGCAGATGGAGGGGAAAACCTTCCTGTATCAGCAATGCTGGTGCTCCCCTACCTGTAACCATGCTGTTCTGGTCACTGTTCCTTGTATTGGAACTTCCATGGCTCGAAAGCCTTTGTGATAAGACTAAAAGATTACAGCAATCAACTGCTATCAGAAAAAACTGTCTTGAACTGAAGATTTGGGGGGTGAGGTAAAGAGTTCCCACACCTGGTGTACCCTTGCTCTGCAACCTTAACCTTTTCTTCACAGGCACTCTGTTATGCTACAGTAACTCAGTGTAAAAAGTTTAATGTGAATAAAAATTGCTACACTGTACCTGATTTACACTGCTTCTTGTCTGGTTTGTTTAAGTTTGCCAATGCTCCACAAAAGATCCTCTGTTTTCTTCAACTGCTAGCATGAAAGAAACCTTACAGGAGTGCTACCTGGAGGCTGTACAGATATAAACCAAATCAGTAGAGGCCAGCTGGGAAAAAAAGCCACATTTGAGATAAGCAGGCAGTTTTGGCAATCAAAACAGAGAAGGAAGTGAAGGGTTCCTATTCTTTGAGTCTTCTCCAGGGAGCAGGATAGCACTTTAGTTCCTGGTTCCGCTCTAAAGATACATTAATGTCGTTCTGGATAATAGCAACTAACCACAAAGCACAACTGAAGGATGTTAATATATCCAGAGCCTCGGTCATGCTGCTTTTGTGTTGTTGCTACAGAGAAGTTTCCATTACTAACCTTGCTCTGTTGGACTTGTTAATTATGGAGTGATACAATGCAACAGTGCAGAGCTAAAAGGAGGAAATACATTTTTAAAAGCTGGGTAGCTTAACCAGCAAATACACTGAACCCTGAAGCTTCAGTTCTGTTGAGGAAGCACTATACATTCTGTTTGGAAAACTCAGATTGAAAGTCCCACAGCAATGTTAGCTTTGTGTACTTCCCGGTACACAGAGGGGAAGATGAGAAAAACTATACTTAACCCAGTTACTCATTCTTTATGTAAAGTACAATGGTCCTGCCTTTAGTTCCCAAAAGCAGTTGTTTTCAGGATCTGTAGCAAGCTCTGGATAAATCCCAGAGGCAACAAACTGGCAGTAGCGGAGAAAAGGAAGGCTAAGATTTGCTGTGCAAGAATAGAAACTTTCAAAGCATCACATGGGCATTAAAATTCCTTGCTCTGCTCACCAATGGGCTGCGTTGCTGCCTTGCAGCTAGCATAAATGATTTCTCCTAAAATGCAACTGTAAGGAGGACATAACTAAATTATTCAGAGCATGGCTGCTGTCATACTAAAACAATTTAAATTTAGCATTGAAGCTGACCATATCGTCTTTTCTGAAAAGGCTTGCTCTTTTTCTTCCTGCAAACCAATCTTTCCCCCCATGCTGGGCAATACAAATTCTCAAGGAAGGACTCCAATCACATGAGCAGAGCTTCACTGAGGCTCATTTACCCTGTTACTTGGCAAACAATTAGGAATTTGGCAGACTTTGCTGCTGCTGCAGCTAGCCTGCTTCCAGAATAGCCAGCCTCTGAGCACTTGCCTTACTGTGGGCCAGCTTTGCAACCTTTTTAGTTTATGCTTCTTATTAGCATAGAAGCTTAGGCTTAAAAATTGGTTAGATTCAAGAAATACACCTGCCACTGCTAAAGTGTGGGCTTTAAAGAGTCTGTCGGGCCCTGTGACCATGATACTGCCCTTGCAAGGAATACCAGTGCCCAGCTGTTTCTGCTTCCTTTCTTCAGCTTTGAGAAAGCATTTACAAAGTCTTGCCCTTGTGAAACAGGGAGTGACAAGCCCCTGTTTTGCAGTAAGCCAGGCTGTGCTAGTCCCGAGCCTGGCTTACTGCTCTGCACATGCCCTGGTGAGGTATACTGCCTTCACCCCAGCCCCGACTGTACTACTGCTGACCTTACTACAGCCTCAGTAGGGCTGCCTCAGGCACTTACAAGATCAGCCACTGGAAGGGTTTGACCCTCTTTGGGATCCAGGATGCTAAGTCACTACTGCTGGCTTTTCTAAACATACTGCGTGCCTCAGCATCCTTCTGGAGGACTTACCCCCAAACACTGCCAACCCTGCGGAGAGATGGATTGCCATCCTTCAGTCTCCTGTAGTAAGCTGTGACCACACTAACAGCTAGCAGAAACAACTTCTGATTGCTGCAACAACCCCTTGGGGCAAGGTAGAGACCACATGCTAAAGTCATTAACAGAAAACAGCTGCATTTAGACTAACTGACAGTGGGGTGAAACCACCGTGGGTCAGGGCAGAGGACAGGTCCCTTTCCCCACAAGTCAGCAGGCAGCGCTGGAGATGCTCCTGCACCTGCCTGTCCTGACCAGAGTCCATCCTAGTCTGCTGCCTGCCGGCTTTTGTGCTTTTCTTTCCTTGGTTCCTCAACCAAGGTCTCCTCGGGGCTCATTTCTGAGCCCAGTTCTGGTTCCAGAGGCAGCGACGGAGGCTTTGCAAGTGGAGCTGATGCTCCAGCACCTGGGGAGAGAACACAGTTATAGTTACTGTATGACTACCCGTCTTTTGTCTATTCTTTTTGCCCTTCCAGGCAGCATGGAGATGCAGAACAATCGGAGCCGTTAATTACTCTCAGATTTCTTCTGTCTAGCATTAGCTTATCAATAGCATTCAACTCTTGTGAGTAATCCAGCCAGAGACCTTACAGTACCCAAAGTACTACTGAAGGGAAGCTAAAGTACAGGATCTCGTTCAGCTGGGCTGCTGGGAGAAGTCAGTACAAACTTACAGATTAACTCATGCTTTGGAAGGGAAAATAGTTCCACTGAAACTGGTTTATATTCAAGCTGGAGCCAAAACCACAGTATCATTTTTAGTTCACAGTTTTAACAAATTCAAGGAGAGTTTCCAGGCAGTTAACATAGCTACTTACAGAATAAAACCAAAACAGGACACTTCCAAACTGAAGTTGTTTCTATGCTTAGATTTAGGCTGACAGCTGTTGTTATGACCAAGCTCCCTTCTCTGATATGGACGATAAAGTCCTTCAGGTAAACCTCAAACTCCTGTATGTTTTATTTTTCAGCTTTCCTAACTAAGTCTTCCCTGTGTGGGAAGTTTATTCCATGCATGAGAAATGGAACAGGTCCTGAGGCATGCCAAAGAAAGAGGCCTGGATTAAAACAACCTCTCTCCTGGTTCAGTCCACAGGAAACAAGAGTAAGAGTGACAAAAAATCACCATGATGAGCAATACCTCTGGCACATTCCTCCTTAGAAGCCAAGGGGTGAGAGGAGGTCAGGCTATGAATGGTGGCTCAGGAGATGCTCCTACCCAGCCCGAGCAAGAAGCAGCATGTACAGCTATTGGCATAAGCCTTCTAAGGCTGACACTATCTCCTGAGCAACCTTCAGTCCAGTCGCCCACCCTAAAAGGTAATCCAGCAACATTTGCAAGGGAGGGACCTAGCTGGACAGCTTCAAACCAATCCAGTTGCAGTTATTTTTGTAATAGAAATTATAAAGAGCTTCAGAAAATTGTCCATCATTTCCCTTCTCTCCAGCAGCCTTCCTGCGCATGTCAGCTCCTGGGCTTTTCCAAAGGAAGACAAGAGGTGCGGTTTCTGAAACCACCTCCTTTCCAGAGCAAGAATGCTAATGGAATCTTGCCTATCATGGCTCAGGCAGGAAGGGAAACTTCATGGGCTTTCCACACCCCTGCAAATGAAGGACAGTATAATGCACCACAGAGAGCATCTTCCTTCCATGCTTCCTTAACTCAGAAATCTGGGAAAGTTCTTACCAAACATTGACATCACTGCTGTGTAAGCAAGTAACTCCGTACACAAAGGAAGAGAGATTTATCTTCTCCCATCCCACAGTTCTACTTTAAAGAGAAGCAAAAGAGAAGTACCTGGGGGAAGCTGCGTGGTTTTCCCATACCCTGCAGCTGAGGACATGGCTTGACCCAGGGCCTGATTAGAGCCCAAAGGCTGCTGAGTGCTGGAGGATTTCCCTGACAAAGCAGCTCTCTGCTTGGATTTAGACTCTTTAGAAGCCTTAGTCCAGACCAGGCTCTCCCCCACCTGCAGAGCAGCTCCCATCTTCTGGGCAACCTCCACCATCTTCTCAAGAAGCAAAAAGAGAAGACCATTGTAAACAGGAACACTTCAGACAACAATAAAGTCAACAACACCACAAAAAAAAAAAAAAAGAAAAAAAAAAAAACAAAACCCCAAAACATAAAACAAGAGCTGTGCAGAGCTGGCTACTGTCTTGGTGCTCGAGGGAAGCATCTCTGCTAATTCATTCCCTTAATTAAGAGGGAATCTTGTCTTGCTGTGTATTGATTGAAGAACTGGGCTTCAAAGAAGTGAAGCAAGCAGCTCTCAGCAGGCAAATGCTCTACTCAGAAAATCTCAGAAGCAGAATTTCTTCCTAATAATTTGATGCCAAAGTCAAATTTCCTCCTCATTTGTTGCCAGTCTTAGCATGGCTGCTTAGTCCCTGCTGACAACTGTTAGGCACATACCTCAGGGTCAAAGTCAAGAGTAATGCTCTCCTTCACTGCATTGACCTTCTTCTCCATCTCCTGGTACTGGCAGAGGGCTCCCTTCTTGTCGCCCTGGTTATACAGCAGGACAGCATAATTCAGGTTGACGAGGGGGTTGCACCTACAGCAAAAACACAGGATGCATTGCATTCACTGTGGGAACACTTACTCTGACTTGAATAAGCACTAAGACATGCCCAAGAAGCAAAGCTGGGGTCACCTTACTGTCTGACATAGACAAGCCATGGGATACTCTGACCCTGAAGCAGATAAGGAGTTGCACAGCCAGAGTCCTTTGGGAACACAATAGACTCTCACATGCTCGGTGAGAGACCCAGTGCCTGGGCTCAGCAAAGTATCCCAGTATCAATGACAATATAAATGACTCCGCTGATTGCCTCACACCCTGCAAGGCTCTTCTCTGCAACAGCCAGTTCTTTGCACTTTGGGACCATCTCAGGGTTGTCTTTAGTAAGTGCCTGGTCTCCCAGCCACTTGCTCCTGGGGCAGGTAGAGCAGTGACGGGGGCTTTCATTGTACTCTCAAAGCTGATCTCTGCCCTGACTTATCTCAGTCTCTCACAGCTCTCCCAATGTGTAGGAGAGCAGCTTGTCATGGGACAGGGCAGTGGGACACTCATGCTTATTGACTGTATTTTACAACCCAACATGCTACAGAACATGCTGTTTACATTTCATTTTCCTCCCCTCTTTCTCTCTCATTCACACAGTACATACATAACTGTATGTACTGTTATAAACAGTAGGCGGTACCTATTAACGAAGGACTTGAAGAAGAGACCAGCACCACAGATAACACTGTTACCCTGTGCAGTCCTGCCTCCCTTCCTGATGCAGAACAGCATATGAAGATTTTGAAAAGGCAGAATTGCTCCATATATTCTCATATTCCACAGTATCCACTTTCTTCACTAGGATGCATGAACCCCAAACGGCAACTTTTCTTCTGGCATAGCCAGGAGTGTGAGCAAACTAAACAGGAGGGAAAGAGTAAGCTGACTCCCTGTGCTCTGTAATTGATAAGTGAAGCTCTCAGAGACCTGTTCCTTCCTTAACTGCCTGACAAGCCACACTCAGCAAACTGCTCCGACTATTCTTTAGCAGTCTGAACTTCACCCTTATTTTGGAGAAGCAAAATGCATGTGTATTATCTGACAAAGAAATGAAATGAGAGAGGGTCACTGGCCCTAGTATGGGAGCTCATGCAGATGCTCAGCTCATCTAGGCTGCAGGATGAGACCTGGAAGAGCAGAGGCTGCATTTGGCCAGAACAGGGGACATGCTGTTGAGGGGTACATGGAAGAGCACTGTCTGACTGCAGCTCCCTGCAGAGGAGCTGCATATACGTATCACTGCACACCGGTCAGCGAGGGATGCTTTGTACAGTTTGCTCAATAAATGTGAGCAAGGGACTGGTGCCCTCTCCTGGAGCCTGGCAGGGATAACTGGAGCCACCCAAGGACTCCAATGCCTGGCCAAAACCATCGGTTTTCCTTTAACTGAGAAACTGGAACACTGATCCTGCCACAAAAAAACCCCTCCTCCTATCTTTGCCAAAGCAAAGGAAGTAACACATGAAAAAGTAAATATCAAAACCCCATCTTTTCACAAATAAAAAAAAAAGCCAAAAAACAAAATACAAAAAAACAAACCCACACACCAAACACTGAAAACAGAGATCAGACAAATCTGGGAACAGCTAGTTTTAAAATTAATTGAACCTTATTAAGCTAATTCGCCTTCAACATCTGAGAAGCAATATGACAGTTAGTAAAAAATCAATAGCTAAATAACCACAGAAAGCACAGCTATGAGCTAGAACCAGTAATAAGAAGAAACACCTTTTTTAGAGATTTTTCCAAGAAGCTTTCCATTCCAGAACCCAGCATGGCACCCAGACCAAATGTCATAGCACTGCTATAAAAGTATTTATGGCAATGGAAACAAACTTGGCTATCTTCATCCCAGCCAAACAGTTCATAATATGCCAGCAAAGAAAGCCTGTGGGAACATGGATTCAGCCACACAATAACTGTCTAAAATACACAGCATGTCAGCTGAATAAGCCTAACAAAGTCTGGATATTCCTCCCAGCAGTCCCTGGCAGTCGACAATCATTTTTGCTTTGATGAGGTTTTATTTTCCCAGTAAGAATATATATCTGTAGCATCACAGCAGTACCAAATTTTTAGGCAAAGTCATAGAGCTAAATTCGTTCTCTTTGACCAAAGCACACAAATTCATGGCTAAGCAGGCTGAGCAATATTTAAGGTCCTGTACCACCTTGCTTGGCATGGAAGGCTGATTAGGAAGCCAGGCAAAGGAGTTGACTGGACTTAGTCAGTGATGTTGGTAGGAATGATTGATGCATAATTGCAAAATGCTCTTGCACAGCAATACATTTATAAACCTTTGACCACAGTCTGCACAGGTTCAGTTCCTCTGAGGAGGTTGTACAGACCTACTGACATTTGAAGCAGATGTAGAAGTAATATTTAAACCTGCTTTGTAATTCTGTTGATAAATAAGTATGAATTACTGCAGTGCCAGATGTGTGCTGGTTGTGCAGGAGAAAGTGATTCTAGAGCTCTGGCATGTGTGCAAGCCATGTCATTCCCAGTAAACATCTGAGAGCATTTACAGCACCTCTTTGCAAAGAGAACTGCACTACAGTGTCAAACACTTTTTTGAAACCTGCTGCCCTTTATAATGGGTTCAGGAACTTCCAGAATTCCCCAAATTAAGTCTGGCCAGTGCACTTAGGTTAGAGAGGACAGAGGAAAAGGGACCAGCATCTTCTCACGCCACCTTGTGGTGGCCACTGCAGTTAGAAAGAATGGTTTTGCCACAGCTGTGTCGTCAGCCCACAGACTACTGGGCTCAGGAGCACTGTGCTGGCTGCTGTAACTATGCAAATATTCACAGTAAATTGCAGAGAAGAATGACCATCTAATCACCTGCTAGTTAAAATATGAAAAGTAAAAAAGAAAGGTAAAGAAAAGCAGACTCAGGGAATCAAAAATATTCATAAATTTGAGACAAATTTGTTTTTTCTGACTGAAACAATTAAATACTGCGAGGTTCATTCTAACATTTCTGAAACCGAATGCTCTGATTTTAAGAGCCAGATTGCAAACACAGACATTGTCAACAAAATGGAGGAGCTATTGTCCAACAAAATGGAAAGGGCTACACTGCTACCCTTTTATATGCTTTATACTAGCTTCTTGCCCACATTCTCACAGCTAAAATCTTCCCTCTGCCCAATTCAGAACAGATTTTATCCCAAGCCTCTCATTGCTCAGCACAGTGCTCAAACTTTGGATTACAAAATATTCTGGGATGACTGGTTTTCTTCTATTGAATCTGCTCTGCTGTTCATAAATATTCACTGGAAGGTGGCCTGGAACCCAAAGTCGTCACCATTGACTCACTAACTAAACAGCAAACTAAAAAACAGCTTTGGGTTGGACTGAAACAAAATTTCCCTTTCATTTTTCAGAGCTGACCTGAATTAAAAAAAAAAAAAAGGTGGTTTTAAAAAGGTGACTTGCACAGCTGCAGGGAAAAAAATGTGTTTCCCTACCGCAAACCATTTAGGGTCAAAGTAGACAGAGGGACAAAGCATGCAAATGAAACCAGGTGAGAGAGGCAAAGCAATGGAATCAAACAACTGACAGCTATGATCAAGACTTACTTGTCCAGTGCCACAGCTTGTTCATAGGAACGTTTTGCATTCTCAATGTCTTCAAGATTTGTCAGAGCAACTGTACCAAAGCAAAATGTACACGCACAAGTTGATGCTTCACAAGGACTTCATTTTTAGGACAACTCTGAATGTCATTACATCATAAAATAAATAGGTGCTAGCAGGGTTGTCTGGACTGCTGCCAGGATTAACCCTACTAATGTCACTTCTGACAAATATTTGTCTCACTTGATCCCAAAAATGTCCAGTGCTGGAAATCCATGTCCATTCCTTAGGCAACCCAAACCCAAACTCTTACATGTAGAAAGTCTTTTCTAATGTTTAATCTGGATCTGACAGCAATTTAACCCTCCTATTCACCACAGAGAGAGAATAGACTATTCAGACTTTATACCTGTCAGTGACCTGCTGGGGAACAGCTTCTTAGTATAGCTTTTATCCAATAGTTGTTCACTTCAAACTTTCTGTCTCTGTGATGTTGCATCCCCTAAGCTGGATATCCACTGGAGCTGGATAACAGAGCACTGCATACCTGCAAGGAGCATATACAGCTCTCCCATCTTGGGCTGGAAGTTGATGGCAGCACTGAGGAAGTGGAAAGCAGATGCGTACTGCTGCATCGTGAGGTGGACTAATCCCAAATTGTACAAGATCTTCCAGTCAAAGGGAGCCAAGTAGTTTGCCCGCTTCAAGCAGCTAATAGCCTTCAAAAAAGCAATAAGCATGCTATAACACAGCCCACCCAGAACAGACCACCTGTCTCTGCCACAGAAGGAATCTTGTTCTTGCATGGAGTTAGCTACAGACAAAAAAAGAAAGGAAACCAGATACTTACTGCTACATATTTCTTCTTCCCGAAGAAGCACATCCCAATGTTGTTCCACAGCGGGGGGCTTTCAGGCACAGTGCTGGCTACTACCCTGTATTTGGAGAGGGCAACGTCAAAATCTCCATGGGTCTGCATCATGCTGCCAGCAGCCAAGGTAGCCTTTGAGAGAAGACAAGTGACCAGCTGAGGAACTGCGTTTCCCCAAATATAGCAAGAAGACAACAGGACAAAATTAATAAACTAAAGCCATCTCAAGAGCAACCATTTAACTTTTTCCGGCGTTTTCTTCTAGGGGCTGCCAAGACCAACAGATGGGGACTCTAGATTCTCCCAACATATAGCAGAAGACAGGGTAAAGAAGGGACTCAAGTCCATTTCTTCTTGTGCCATCTCAATCATAACTGTCTCGGAAATATTGCAACTTGACAAGTGGTTTAGGGTATGTTTTGGGGTGACAGCAGTATCTCATGGAGTCGGAGCCTCTGAGAAGATCTATGCACTAATAGTTTCTTTTTACCAACAAGCACAGATAGAAATAGTTCTGGTGCAAGTTAACCAGAGAGTAAAACATACGCAAACAAGACATATGCAGCAAAGCTAGCCTAGTTCACACTGACTGGTTGATGCTGCAATTTAATGGAAATATGCATGGGGAAAAAAAGGCAAGTGCTTGCAACACACTATATTTAAACCACACTAGTTAACTCCTTTATAATATTTCACAATGACAAGTAAAATTTGTAAGTGTAAAGGTGTTTTCATAATAACATTCGGCTTGCATTCATATATCATTTGTCAACCCCACATTTCAATACTCTACATCGTACAGTAGGAAAAAGAGGCAGAGAGAAATGAAGTAACATGGCTAAAAAGGGAAGCAGTTTCACAGTCAGGAATGAAACCTAGATGCCAAGCTTGGCCTTCCAGACCAGAGCCAAGGAAAAGTCACATTTGTATACAACAGTTGGAAGCACAGGCAGAGTTATTAGCAGATGGGAGAATAATATAAGGAAATATCACTTGTATCCGTTCTGCATGCCCGGGAGTCACAGGGACCCAGGATCAGCTCTTGGGATTTTTGAAACAATGTCTAGAATATTTTCCTTGCAAAGTAAATTCCATTTGTTTTTATTTGTTTGCAACTTCAGATTAAAAACCAAAGGGATCAATTTAACATTCCATAATCTGTCTCCCTCCCCTTTCCCTACCTCCACACACATCCAACTCCCCACCCAGGGAAAGGTCCCAGAAATGTATTTCAGAGAAAGCTTTCTGGGCATGATCCTTTTCAGCTTCTCCAGGCTAAGACCCTGGATACAGATGGCAAAGCTCTGATACTGGAATTAGCTTTAAGGGGTGTCTCATCATCATTCTGCTGGTTCACTTCCACTCCTCATGATACCTTGTAGTTGCCTGGGTCGTAAGTAAGTGCATTTCCAAGGTGTTCAAAAGCCTTCTGGTAATCCCCAAGCTGGCAAAAGAAGTAAACAAGCATCAGGAACAACAGGTCTTAAGAAGGAGAGCACATGGGTTTTTTGCACTAGGATATCTGGTTCAGTTAAAACAAATATTCAGAAAAGTGAATTTGACAGTGCTCCCATTACACACACATGTTCTTGTTTGATAATTTACAAAACAGATTCCAAAAACTTATTTTGCTAGGCTGGACTCACTGTTCTGACCAGAACAAAGTTTTCCATATAGTTTGTGCTCTGGCTTTTCTATACAAGAGCGAGCTCTGGGTTGATACTTCTCTGTTCCTTCCTCTCTTTGAGAAAAGAGGCTACACATTGCTACGCTGCACATCCTCGATTCCCTCACCACAACTTCCTCGCTCTCCAGGGCACTCTTTACACGGGAAAAAGTCTCCCCTTGTCTTCTAATGGACTGCAAGTCTTAATGGGCACAACTGTGTCCATATATAAGCACATGACTGCTTAGAATCCCTTAAATGCTATTATTTTCAATTAAGTTATGCCAGAATTGTACCAGTGAAAGCAGGATAAAATTCTGGATACTGGTGTCCTTCTTTGGTTGCAAAAATTGAGGAGAAGCCCACCTGTCACTCCAGCAATTATACTGATGCAACAGAGCCCAGCACCTTCTGTAACTAATAGCAAGCGGGAAAGCTGTAGAAGCATCTTTAAAACTCCTGAAGGTGAGTACGTATCCAGAGAGACATGAGAAACTGAACAAACGAATCACACCACAAAGACCTGCGGGCTAATTTCACAGGGCAAATGTTATACTCATACTACTTCTATCTACAGATCCCCCTTCCCACGTCATACTCCCTCTTACATCCACACTTAGCTGCTTAAGACATCCAAGGCTCCTATTGAATTTTCCTGTCTCTAGAGCAAGGAAATTTTTTTCAAGATCTACATTTTATTTTCAAGCATCTAAAAAACTAGGCAAATGTTTAAGGATCTTTCCAAATCAGCACTCAGTGTGAGTTTTCTAGCCCATCAATCCTTTCAGGCACTACTGGCTATTCTTCTTTGCTTGTTCACTCTGGGAAGCTTACTTTTGGAATAATCAGATGGTCCTTCCTATATATTTTACAGACCCAAGTGAAAAGCATGCCTTTGTTATCTAAATCAATTCTGATTTTCTTCTATGGTGCATTAACACTTACAATTTCATGGTTGCTTTTGTAGGATAATAACTTGCTAGACGACTGCTCCAGAAGCAAGGTAATGACTAGTTATGTTTTGTTGTACTTGGAGGATTTAGAACAGAATTAGGGCAGTTGCCAAACAGAATTCCTACTCTGGCTCAGGTCCAGGAAATCAACTTGCTTTTAGCAGCAAAAGGAAAAAAGAAGATACAGAAAAGCAAGCTCTGTCATGTTAAATGCAGTCTTTACAGAAATACGTGCAAGTCATAGGAAGGTGGATAGAAATTAAGTCTATAAACAAAAAAACTTGGTGATTTTGAAAATAATCAAGTTTATGTAATAGCTAATAGTCTTCAATACCTGCAAGTAAAGTAACCCCAGTGTTGTAAGGAGGTCTGTGTTTTCTGGAGAAAACCTGTAACACAAAACCCAGAGAGCTGCATTGTTTATTAGCCCTTCTAGAACAAGGTAAAAACAGAACATGGAATTACAATACTCCATTATACCAGTATCACTCCAGGAAATTAACTGTTATTATTAAACGCAAATATTAGAACAGTTGCCATCATGGGAACTTCCTTTGAACAATATT
>VZTL01077243.1:0-16553 GCA_013400535.1 Scopus umbretta | reverse complement strand
ATGATTCTATGATTCTATCACGTTTATATTGAACAAAGGGATTAATTTCTAAAAGGAAACAATATAGACTGCATAAATTCCTGGAATGTTACATAAATGGTTGTGATTTAATAAAATGACTTATCAGAGGTGTGGCTGTGACATGTCAGTTGGGATTAATTTATGAGATCGTTCAGGAATGATAAATGTAGAACGAGTCAGACACAATTCCATAGTGAGTATTTCTTATTCCATTCACAAACTTGCATGCCAAAAGACAGTAAGAAATGATCAAACTGTTGGTGAATATTTGTCATAATATGCAGTTTCCTCATACATTGCTCAAATACCAGATCTCCTCTTGGCTCCTTATTGAGGTGTGAATATTTCAGTTCTGATGAACAGTCACTTTCATATGATCTTTTTGGTTGCTTAATGCTGAAGTGAGATGCGTGACTGAACATTTTAAAGTGTTGGTGTCAGGAATGTGAAAGTCTCCCTGTGCAGTAGACTAAGATACACGAAACACAGATGACATCATTCTTGAACTGCCATCCAGTTTCCAGATGAATCTTGTTGAACATATCCAGGAAATGAGTGCCTATGATCAGCTAAATATTCTTGCTTGTCAGTGTTTGCTTTCTGACTATAAAACTGGTAGAGAATCAGGAAGTTTTAATGTGGGTTTCAGGTTGGGTGAAAAGAAATACATAGACTGTAATGAATGCCTGAGTCAAAGGGCATTAGAATGTTATTTAGGAAGACTAACTGAACTTTACCATTTTGCTCCAATTAGTGAAATGTTATCTTCTATCTTGAAAAGCCACAGAATATCTTTTAGGGCACTAGAGACACTGATGTATATATACAACCCATTTGAGGAGCCTAACTTCTGCAGAACACAACCATAGGTTTGAGAGAGTCATCTTCACCAGTAAGTTAGAGTTGAAGTCATTAGGGCAGGTCAAACTCCTCTATGAAGATCAGTTCTAGCCAATTTATAGAGCCTTTGCAGGAAAAGAACTGTGTTAGTTTTGCATGAAGAATGAAAAGAGTAAAATTAGGATGATGTTTTAAGCTGATACGAAACTTGACTGTTGTTAAAAGTCACAGTTCCACCTTTCTTCCCTTATTTGCATCCTTCCCTCAGTGTAGCATGATCCCAGGGAGAGATGGTACAGTTCCTTAATCCCACTGAATTCTTCTCACAATGTTAGAAGAAAAAAAAATAATATTCTCAATCACATCATAAAGACGATCTCTTATTCTGTGACTCCAAGATGACCAGAACTGAAGCATAGGTGACTGAGAATAGGTAGATGGGGACAAAAAAGAGAATGGGATAATGTCTTCCAGCTGCAGTATGGTCTTAAGTCAAAAACAGAGGCCCCTGCTTTAGTTCATACTTCCCATGAAAAAGCATATGATACATCTACTCTGTCACTCTTCTCTTGTACTTTTCTTATATAACCTAACTTTCTAACATAAACTTTTGGACACTGTGGTTGCTCCTGGTAGTATTTTAGTTGTCAGTTTTAAGGGACAATTATATTTAGTCCTGAAGCTTAGAAAGACAACATCTAAAGGACTGAAAGGAAAAAAAAAAAAAAAAAAAACCAATATAAAGAAAAATTCAAANTATAATGAGTAATTCAACATTTGTGTTTACTATATCCATTTAATTTACAGCTCAAAGTGTTTTCTATTTTCACAGTTCACAGTAGCCAGCTGTAGGAACAAATAAAAGACCATTATTTTGCCAGTTATTCTACAGCAGTTGAATTTTGTCTATGAAATATCCAGTGTACCCTTCCATTTAAAATGAACCAAGTGCTCATTTAAAATTATCTTACATCCATTTTTTTACCAACACTTAATGGGCACCATTTAATGCAATAAAGAATGGTAAAGGACTTTCCTTATTATTATTATGATTATTATATTTCAATTATTAAACTGTTCTTATCTCGACACATGAGTTTTCTTACTTTTGCTCTTCAGATTCTCTCCCCCATCCCACAGACAGGGGAAGGTGAGCGAGCAGATGCGTGGTGCCTTGGCTGCTGACTGGGGCTAAACCACAAGGTGATGTGACCATAATTTATTAAAATTTCTTGCTTGTTTAAGCTTCTAGGTCACATCTTCGTTTTAAAGAAAAATTTTGAGAATGACCTGCCATAGTTTCAATTAGTTCTGCACTGGATTTTTTACTTCAAGTTATTAAATAACTCCAATCTGTTCTTCTGAAGAACTTGTTAATTTAATGTCTGTGTACCGTCTTGAACAGACTGCAGTGTATTTCACAGTCTGCTTGCTAAATTATATTATCTTAAGAAATGTCAGATTGCAGAAGAGAAACAGCTATCACTTTCAACTATTTTGATAAAGTTACCGTAGCTTTTCTCCTGTGGAGGTTTACAGTGCATTCCAAAACTCAAAAATGAGGTGCTGATTGTAGAAATTTGAGATCTGAAAAATATGGGTTTGGCTTGTTTTTTCTGACACATTTCTTTAAAATAAAGAGTAAAAAAAAAATTGTCTGATTGTTGGAAAGGGGTCTGATGAGAGAATTACGTTAAAAATACTAGTATCCATCATATAATATATCTAGTCAGAATTAGCTGTAGAGTTTTCCTAATGTATTGAAAGAAATTGCAGTGGAATGCCAGGTTGGAGAAAGCAGCAATTTTTCCAGACTTCTCACTTTGTATTCTTCTGTGTATTCTGTATTGGCAAACTTCAGTTCAGACGGTAATTTTTTATGCTGTCAGGTGAAGCAGCTGGAAAGTAGGCCTTACTTTCTAGTTTTCTTCCTTTTGATGCTGTGTGTCAAAAATGTAGTGTAAGTTAGACTAAATTTAATGATACTAAATTTATGATTGTGACAACAGATAATGGTGCTAAATTAAAATATTTGGTCTTTCCATTTGCAGGGGCTGGTAACATAATAATAATAATTCATTCAAGGATGAAATTGATATGTAACTTTATAGTCTAGGAATACATATCTGTAACTTGTAGTCCACTGTCAGTTTCTCCATTAAAGCAGCATACAGAAAAAAATTGTTGCTGCCTTAGAGCGGCAAGTTCATATTCTTACAAGTTAAATCTACTATAAATTTTTAAAATAAGATCTGGCAATTCATTATCATTAAGGACTTTCTGCTTTGATTTTTATTAAGTAAAGATAGAACATGAATTATAAAGGTTTTAAGTTGCCAAGATCTAAATATAGAGCTGTGTAATTTTCCCTTGATAGTTAAGATCACAACACTAACATACACACCAGTTTATGTAGCTTCACCGTCTTCACTGCCAGAGTGATGCCAATAATATCAACAAGCACTGTAAAAACAATGCGGGACTTCTTTCATTTTAGCAAAGATGGAAGTGAATTTCTGTTCTTTGTCTGAGAAAGTATTAATTTGAAATTATATAGGGCAGAGACTGGACAGGATGATAGCTTTTTAATATAGATTATCTTTCTTTTCAGTATTATCAGCATGCTGTCTTCAAATTACTGACACTGAAATCAATAAAAGCTCTTGCAAATCCTCCAGGAGTCACCAGTGGGCTTCATTGACTTCAAATTATATATCCCTCTTAACTATCCAGACATCACTGCCAAATTTTGTGAAGAAAAGGATAATCATTAACTGTGTTTCTTTGTTTTATTATTTCTCCAGAATAAATTTAAAGAATTTTCTCACAGCAAAAGAAGGGAAATAAAACAGAAGCTGAACTCAGAAGGAGATATCCTCTCTTACTTTGAATGCAATGGAATTAGCATTAGGAATGACAAGAAATATGGTAATACACTGGAAGTTAGTTAAATTTAGATCTCCAGAAAGCACTGATCCATGAATCCTGCATGCAGTTAACAAAGTATTAAAAAATTAATTTGCCCTTCAGCATTGATTTAGCCATCTTTGTTAAACTATGACAGAATTTACCAAAATTTGGAGGCCATTTTCTCCCCTTTTCTCAGTAGGATTTACAGCACTGCTAGAGAAAGAGCATCCTTCTTTTACACAACAGCCCAGTGCTTTTGGCCTTCAGTAGAGTGCTACTGACCCATATTTCATTTCTCTATTTAAATCTCAGTCTCCTACTTCCAAAGAGACCACTCCAGTCGGGTCAGAGTGTACTACAGAGTCCATGTTTTTCACTCCCTGATCTTAATACTACTTTTATCCACATGTATAAATAGCAGTTAATAGAAACATGGATTAAAAGCAGATGGTTCAGTTCTTTGATGAGTATCCTAACTACCAGACTAGAGTCTTTCTCTCACATACTTGTTTTTTGACACAATGAAGTAATTATATGAAAGGGGTGGCGTTATGCTAATGTTAGAATTTGAGTATTCAGTATGTCAGCATTTGGACACAGATATGATCTGATCATTCTGACATATCACCAAGTTAAGACAACTATAAGCTACCCTCTGTGTTCATGAAACTAATGTTTCACTGTTTTATTAATGTAGTGTGAAACAGAAGATACGAATACAGAGCTTAAGGCTACATATCTCATTCAGTTCTGTCCAGAGGGCGCTGCAGCTCACAGCACTTCAGATGGAAGCTGAAATCTAGACCTCAAACATGCCCAGTCAGAGGTCTTAGCCACTGACTTAACTGTTTGAGAGAACTACAGGAGTCAAACCTAACAGAAACAAACCTTCCTTCTATTCTCCATAAAGGAAGAGAACAGGAGGAAGAGAGAAGAAAGACTGTCCCCTCCTCGTCCCTTCTCTCCTCTGCAGTCCTGTCTCCTCCCCCAAGATTTCTACTAAAAATCTACTCAAAGCATGGTTTCCACTTCCCATTTTTTTCCTTAAGATCATTCTATTACTATTCTGTGAAAACACAAAGTTATTTATAAATACATATCCTCTGTCAATGTCAAGATATTTCACTCTTAAGTTTAGGTCACATTCAGCTCAGTAAAGTTGTAAAAGTGAAACCAGAACAACAGAACTGCTGAAAAAATCAGTTTAAAATGATAGACAGAGTGTAATTCTGTCTGTCTGCTGGGGGATGGGGAATGCTATAGGAGATCCCAGGATATAGATTCTTTTTTTCAGATCAAATGGACAATGCTTAAAGGCATGCTTTGCATCTGGTGTACATCTCACTCTTGCTTCAGGGAAACTGCAGGCTGAGGAGGGCTTTGTCTCAAGATGGACTCATGCTGTGGCCAAAATGCAGGCCCTAATGTGGAAATCTGAGTGTTTCCCTGGATCATGTAATGCATACTAATCCACGGGCCTACTTTTATGACCCATGCAATTCCACAGGGGAGAATATACATGGTTTCCACACAGACTGTTCTTAAGTTCAGAAACCATGAGATAGTTTACAAAAAACAAACCAAATCAAAACAAAACAAAACCATCAGTCCTTCATTACTAATGCCTAATTTAGTATTATTATTATTTATTTTTAAGGTGTAAAACCTGGAAAACAATGGAAAAGTTAAAAAAAAAAATTCCTCCAAAATATAAGTGAGCATAAATAAAACTACAACTGAAATGCATGCTTCTATATAAAACTTATATCCCCAGTTAGATTTTTGAGCAAAAGTTTTGCTTATTACTGAAAATAATAATGATTACATTTTCACTATCCAAGTATCCAGTAGGAAACCTTCTCTGATTCAAATAGTTAAATTTTAGCAGCCTTTCAGAGGATTGGAGAGGATTTCAGAGGATTTCAGAGCTGGAATCTGATGGTATATGAATACAAAGAGAAAGCGAATGTGGTTTTGGACACTTTTTTTTTTTTCCTTTTAGGAAAATATATTCTTTCCAAGATATTGGAGCAATACTTTCAAAAGTCTTATCAAGTGACTTGTTTGTTCCTTTAAGCTTAAAGTGGAAACATCTGAAAGGCATTAGGAAAAAAGCCGCCTTCTCCATTGCCTGGAGAGAGAAATCCTCCAGGCCCTTGTAGCTTTCCATAATGTCACAACAGTTCATACCTGTATAAACAAATGAGTTCCTCTAACTTGCAGGATCTTTGAACATGGAAGTACAGAACTAGACCACTTCTACTGAATCACAGATTCTGCTTACATGGAAAGAAATCCATTAAAAAACTGCTAGAAAAGTAGCAGAATTAAAGAAAATGCAAAGCTAGGGAACTTTAATAATTTATATTTTAAATTACAATATATTAATGGATTTTAATTTGGTTTTTACATCTGTTAAGGTTATTTTTAGATTGTACTGGTTTGTAAAATAGACATAAGATATATCTCAAGTTTTCTCATACACTGGTATGAGTAGTGCTTTGGGTATTTAACTTTCTTCAATATAACATATGTCTCATGACAGGTTCCCAAGTTAATGAAAATGATGATAGCAGCATTTCCCTCCATGACTGCTACAGGTGGTGCGTCTTGTTACTTCTGCTGAAGCTGCCAATATAAGTACCCAACCAAAAACCAGCTGGGTAAATAGTATATACATTACACTCCTGGACACTGCAGACTTGTGTAACGGAACATAAGTTGTAAGTGGGAGACTGTTTCTGCCAAAGATATTTTTCTTTCTTTCCTCTGCTTTGAATAAAATTTTTAACATGTCACAATGGAAGAATGCATACTTCCTATTACACTAGACTTTCAACTCCCTGCTTAGTTGCCTTATATGCAGATTTGGAAAAGGACTACACAAGAATAATTCCATTACAGTGATGTAAATTAGGTGTAACTTTATTAAAGTAAATGGAACCATGGCAGGACAAAGCCAGTGTAACTAGGGAAATTAAGCCTCAGCTAGTGGGGTTTTTTTTGCTACCAATTAAAGTATAGGAAAAAAGTGAATGAATACTTGCATAAAAAGAATATTTAACCTCCATTCATTCTGAAATTAAACAAAATCTTCAGAAAAACACTTCAGGAAGAGTTTAAAAGTCATGAGTAAGAACTAATGTACAAAATTCAACAATTCTGTTGGAAAGACCATAGGTTTTGAATGAAATGCAACTTAAAGGACAATTTTTTTTTCTATCATTTTTATTATGCACCTGAAGATGTAGGATTTCTCTGAAAAAGTAGAAATTAAAAAAAAATGGCATTTACATGTTTGCATCTATAAGTTGGTGAAACTGATGCTTATCCTACCTGTTAGTACTACTGGTGTAATTTTTGCCTACTTCTTTTCTTTCAAAACAACAAACTTTCCTGATAGAACTACTGACTATTAACTTTCATTTTTGACATTCAATCTACACGTTATAGTTTAAATTCCACTTGCAGAAGATCCATACACCATAAACATGTCAAGTGCTACAGTTAGAATATGTCTGTAATGTGTGAATGAGAATGTAAAAAGTCCTATCATTTGGGCAATACTGAGGCGGGGATTAGTTTATGAATTTTGCCTTCCAATATCTTGGGCAGGTGCTATGCATTTTCATTCTCTTTCCTGTAGTGTATTCCCTTAGCAGAATTTCTTAATTTACAGCATTTATACCAGTATAAGTATAATCAGAGTATAGGTTGTCTAAAGTATAAACAGAGTTCAGAAAATAATTTAATCTACATTGCTAGGAATTAGAGAAACTATTGGAATATTAATACTATAGTAATGAAAAGGCCAGCAAGCTTCTATCTTGTCCCAACCAAAATGGAGTTTGTCATCAGTGGAAAAGAAACATTTTCCTTCTCCTGTTTACATAAATTGCAACACTTTCATTGAATTCTGTGGTGTCAGTTCAGTTTTTTGGCCAGTATAATATATATAAGGCAGCTAAAATCAGTGTTGCCTTAATGCAGATAAAGACCTTTTCAGCATATCAATTTACTTAGTACTCTAAATTTGCAGAGTAAAATAAACCAGCTAGTTTAATTTTGAAAGCTCTTTATAAAGTCAGGATGTCCAAGTCTCACCAAAATAGGAGATTTTAAGAATCCAAATCCTTCAGACAACGTTGGAAGAATCAGACATTGTGCTCAAAACAAAATAAAATACTTTAGATTATATGTTTAAAATGTGTTGACTTTTGTGTTTCCTGAGTCTTGACTAAGGGCTACATTTGCAATAACCTTCAAAAATTCAAATTATATCAGGATCAGGTTAGCAAGAATAAAATATACTTTGAAATAAAGTGTTCTGTCTGTGTATTGTGTGTGTGTACACATATTAATGTTCATTATGGATGAGTTTGTAATCCTATTACTTGTTTCCATCCAGGCATTCCCAACAACTCAAAACTATAACACAAATACCCCAAATACTTGAAAGCTATCAAGAGTGTATTGGTTCATGGCACTGTTTTTCTAATGTATCGTTTTCTTTGGTTTCTAACTAGAAGGTAACATAAGGATTTCAGTGTCGTATACTCCCTGGGTACTAGCTGAAATACTGTGAAACATCAAACCTGCAGTTCTCTCATTTTCTCAACCTGAACTAAGTATGACCTACTCAGTACTTCTGGCTTCCCATTCAGAAATAAGAAATACTGATTATTTACAGCATCAAGTCATTTATGGCCAAGGTAACACATCATAAATGATGTTATATGTTGTTAAAAGTCATAAAGTGCTGAAAAAATATTTTCTTCTTTTAACAGAAAAAAAAATAGATTTGTTTTAGGAAGAACTGAGTCAATGTAAGGCCTATGTGAGCCACAGGATGCCTATTCTGGCACCAAGGTTCACAGACTACTGAAATACCTAACAGACCTGACTGGTTTGACATATTTTGCCAGGTTTGATGGGTCTCCAATCCAAAAGGAGGAATCTGCTGAAAGAAACTCTTTTCTGTGTGCTGAAATGCTGTACATCAAAACCCTAGCCCACCCAATGCTTTTAAACATTATCCTGACTATGAGTCTCATATATGTAATTAAGGCTACAAAAAGACTTCAGCAACAGTATAGTAGTGCTTTACATCTCCAGGAATTCCAAAAAAAAGATTAATTAATCAATTCTCTTAATACCCAAACCCAAGGCTAATTTTATACATGTAGGACAGATAAGATCATTGATTTGCTTGGAGTCAGAGAAAAAAAGTAGTGTTCAAAGCTGGAAAGTCAGTATAGATGATTAGAACATACACAGAAGAAAGAGAAGGGGGAGGGGAGGAGGAATGTAAANAGGAGCGGCTGAGGGAACTGAGGTAGTTTAACCTGGAGAAGAGGAGTCTGAGGGGAGACCTTATCACTCTCTACAACTTTTTGAAAGGAGGTTGTAGTGAGGAGGGTGTTGGCCTCTTTGCCCAAGTAACTAGTGATAGGATGAGAGGTAATGGCCTCAAGTTGCGCCAGGGGAGGTTTAGATTGGATATTAGGAAAAAAATTCTTTACTGAAAGAGTGGTGAGGCATTGGAATAAGCTTCCCAGGGAGGTGGGGGAGGCACCATCCCTGGAGGTGTTAAAAAAAAGTGTGGATTGGGCACTTTGAGACATGGTTTAGTAGTCATGATGTTATTGGGTTGATGGTTGGACTAGATGATCTCAGAGGTCTTTTCCAACTTTAACGATCCTATGATTCTATGATTCTATGATATATTTAGAAAAAAAGTATTTAGAAATCTTAATGAGTTATTCTGGTAATCTTCACCCTGCCAAAACATTAGATCGGAGGTATTTAACATAGGCTACAAGGGTCTATATCACACAGAAGGTTGAACAAATCACATCCATAGATGAGCTATAAGTTTCAGGACATTTAACAACTATTGAGTTTTCATTTTTTAGGTCTTGTTCATAATGAGATTCTCACAGGTAAGTAATCTTGCATTGTTTTGTCTTTTCAATATTTTATTCTAGTGTTTTATTTTAATAGAGAAGAAAAAAAAACTAAAGAATTAGATTTTTTCTTCATCTTTTCTCCATTTTTAAAGCCTGGTAAAAAATGTGGGCTTGTTTGTTTTTTCAAACTTTTTTCCGGATTTTTGTCAGAAGGCCTTTTTCATGTGAACAGGATGCAAAGTTAAAATATATTTAAAAAGGAGAGAGTGTTAAAAGTTGTTTGTAACAGCTTTATGCTTACATAGATAACAGAGCAAAATTGACATATGCCAGAGACAAAAATGAAACTAAAGAATTCTAGTGGATGTTTATGGCATCAAGCAAGGGTGACTTGTCCTCTTAAATGCTATTGAACACCCCAGATAAGGCCAAGGGACACGATTTTGCCTTTACTGTATGCTTCTTAGGTTTATTGTAATAGGCAGTGATAAATACAAAAAGTCAATCTTTTTTTCTCGTATAATTTTATTTTCTTTCCTTCATTTTAATCACAAATTTAAACCCTTAAATCTCATTACACTTCCCTTAAAATGTCAGTACCTAGTAAATGTGCCTAATACCACTAATATATTTAATCCATGTATTAAAAAATACAGTTTTCTGTATGCTAGATCTTTGTGACTTCTGTAACAATACCTCTGCAAAAAGCTTTTGGTCTCAGACAAATCTTTCACAAAAGAGTTTTATAAGCCTTTCTATACTAATGCTATTGTTAGTTAAAACAATTCTTATTTCAATGTTCTTCAGCTGTAACAGTTAAAAGAATATGTTACAAGAATGCCTATATCTTGCATAGTGCAAATAGTTAGATATAATTTGCTATTAGAAATATTCTAACTTTGTTACTAGGGATAGGAAAATACTTCCAAAGGTGAGAGGCTACTGTATTGTTAATAATTTTATGAGGAAGATGTTCAAATTCTATCATTAAGAATCAAATTGTAAGGTACCTGAATTGTTAGATGAAAACTTTAGACATAGAAAGTGAATTCAATAAATAACCAGTGATTGCCTAAGTGAAACAAAACACTTAGAAGATAAAGTTTTTAAAAGTAATTTTCCATTAATTAGGTGGCATTAGGTAATAGTATTGGGTAAATGTAAATGACATTGATGCTTTTAAAAAGGTTAGATTAAAAAAACCCAACAAGATGAACATTTTGTTGTTGCTGTTTTACTATTTAAAATACACATAAAACATTAAACACAGTAAAACATAGCTAATAAGATGTTGTCCAAATCCACAGATATCAAAAATAGTGCTCATCACTGAAGCTAGATTTTTTGCATTGCCTGTGTCTATGTAAAATACACCTAACACTTTAAAACCACTTTAGTGTTTAGTAATTTTGGGGACGTGGAGGGAGCAGGGGAAAGTCTTGCTTTTTTAGTTTGCTGAGAAAAACTTGGAGTTCTTTTCTCAATATTTTTACATCATTACTGCATGTTTTGATAGTAACATTTTTTAAATCTTTGTAGCTCAGTGTTAAATATATTCTGTTCACAGTCAGGCATCAAAGCAAATCTAACCCAATCCTGTTTCCACTAAAGTCAGCAAGAACAGTAAAGGTACAAAGAGTTCAAAGCTGCACAGGTGTACACTGGATGAAAGAAAATGAATCAGCCCTCTCACAAATTTTAAACACAGCTCAGATTTTAAAACACATACCTCCACAAGTTAGAATTAAAAGAAATTTATATGGATATAAATTACTTGGAATTTTCTCAGTGAATAAGTGAAATGTTATTTTGCACAAATGTTTTTTGTAATTGTATATGCATAGGGGAAATCCATAACATTAAATAAATCTCAAATTCACACTTCCACCTGTGTGTGGTGGCCTGATGTTAAAACACCTGCAGGTAATATAAAATTAAATGATTTTGAGAGACTCTCGCTATTCTGTTAAGATAATACATTATTTTGCTTCCTTGTTAATAAAGAGAACTTTAGAAAAGTACAAACTCCGTGAACAGGCCTAGTGTCAGGTAACTTAAATGATCTCTGTCTTGTGGTATAGTCACAAGAAGAGCTACTGAACTATGATTATAATAGATTTTAAAAGTGCTCCTCCAAAGATTTATGCCAATTTTTTTCTGTATCAATTTTTCTTTCTTTTTTTTTTAAATCTTGGTGGTGTGGAAGATTGTTTTTGCTATTTTATTATTATTTTTTTTAATTTAGGGCTCATGATAGGACAAACACAAGCTTAAATACTGGATAGGTATGAAAAAATTTGGCAACAGCTAAAACATTGTTGAAAATGAAGAATTTGAAGTCTTGTAGAGCAATAAATGAGACATGATTTAAGTGTGATTATGAAAAATCATTTATTAATCTCAATAATGTAAGGAGTGAGAATCCAGTTATGTCTAAGAATGTATGTAACATTATTTAGTAAGGCTATAGCAATTATGTTTTCTGAGTTAGAAGACTCAAGTTCTACAGTTTTAGAACTTTTATTGTCCAAATGTTATAAGAAATAAGGATTTTTGAAAAGAAAAATTAAAAAAATCCAGGACATCTTCAAGTTACATTTATGGCTTCAAATTCCCTATTCAGTTGTTTTAACTTTTTACAGTATACCTTGCTTTAGTGCAAAGACTTTGGTTATTGAGTCACTGTGTTAATTCATCTGAAATTTTCACAAAAAAATAGAAATAAGACCAATAGTTTTTCTTTGGATTTTGTGGTGTCTCACAACAAGAAACTATGGCATGTAACAGAGGATTAGAATATGAGCATACCATATTTCTAGAGGAAAATATCACTTATTGAGTGTTAACACTTGAGACTGAAGACCCTGCAAATTTTGTCAATGCTGCTTATTGGAATTTTTTCTTCAGCTATGGATGAGTTGCTCTTTGATTTAAAAATTGTATGGGCATGTTTAATCGGATGTACAGGAGGTACAGGTTGATAAAAACCCAACTTAATATTAGTCTTTTCATCAGATGCTTGTTAATGTCTTAATTTCCAAAACTTTTCTTATTCTTTTGCTTGATGTATTAAAAAAATCCTCCAAAGCAGGTGAAGATTGAGGTCCACTCCTATTTTCTATCTACTAAAATAATAACTAAAAATATACTTATTTCTTTATTACCTCTTACTTCCATTTAGATTGTGTAAACCCTTCCTTAACTACTGAAAAATGTATGGTAGATATACATAACCTTGCATATGGTAAATATACATCCCGTATCACTCTGAAATTTAAAATTGGTCATGAGAAAAATACGTTGCAGAGATTCTTACTGCAAATTTCTCCCATCAAGAACTACCATTGATTTAATCAGGGAGACTGATATCAAAACAATACAGGGGGGAAGAGGGGAGTATTTGTGGAATAAGCAAAATAAGCCTCTTAGATCTTAGCATACCAAAACCCCATGGTTGTGGCTTATATTCTGAAATGAACAGGAATGTGAGAGAGTACTGTATTTACTTCCACTCTCCAAATAATCTTCCAGTGGTGACTCCGCCAAAGAAGCACTAGAAGAATGCAAAATCCTGCTTGTAAAGATGAGGCCAGATGCCACTCATTCAGAAAATTATGCTACTGATAGGAAGATCTATAGGACCCAGTTCCAAAATCTGAAGAAAACTTCTCAGAATTTTTTGAATTTTTTTAAATTTTACTTTTAAATCATTATCTTGCTGTTAGTATTGCACCAGGGGAGGTTTATATTAGATATTAGGAAAAATTTATTTACTGAAAGAGTGGTTGAGGCATTGGAACAGGCTGCCCAGGGAGGTGGTGGAGTCCCCATCCCTGCAGGTGTTCAAAAAATATGTAGATGTGACACTCCAGGACATGGTTTAGTAGACATGATGTTTTGGGTTGATGGTTGGACTAGACAATCTCAGAGGTTTTTTCCAACCTTAATAATTCTATGATTCTATTTATATAGAAACCTTGATACCCTGATCGTTACAGTTTTGAGAGTCACAAGGAAGAAGAGATATCTATGCACTACAATGTAACATATATTGCAGTTATTTACCATATATTTTATTAAAAACTTCCATTTCAAACTTCATCTGGTTCATAAAATTCACACGCTTTTTAAGGGGACATTAGCGCTACTACCCAGATATGATTAACTGTACATTTTAGAGGGAATTCCAGAGAGGTAGCATAAGGGTTAGAAATTTTGAAAAAGATAATTCAGAATTACATCTTTTTTTCAGGGGAAAAATAAGATTACCAGAGAAATGCTGAATTTTTATGAATTGGTGAAACAAAAGCACCTCAGCAATGAAATCAACAGCTTGTGCGTGTTGAATCAGTAGAGATAGAAAAGCAAAGCCAACATAAATAAAAGACAGATAAACTAGTCTGGACAGAGTAAAATTAAAAA
Organism: Scopus umbretta; assembly: GCA_013400535.1. NCBI lineage: Eukaryota > Metazoa > Chordata > Aves > Pelecaniformes > Scopidae > Scopus > Scopus umbretta. The sequence goes on along the minus strand of VZTL01077243.1, from coordinate 2,451 downwards.
AAAGAAATCTTAAGGTCAAAACAGCCTTTGAACTACACTTGAAATCTTCCTCTCTTGGTAAAAGTGTGCTTGAAGTTCTTGTTGTTGCTCTGTTGTACACACAGCTCCATAATTCCTCCCCCTTTTGTCCCCAGAGGTCAAAATAATTAAATGCCATGAAAAAGGGGTTTTTTTGCTTTTAACTTTAAAGAGAGGCTATTGAGAACTCTGCATGAAAGGGTGATCTTCCAAACAGATTTTAACTTTTTCTTATAAATTCATCAGTTTTTGAAGTATATTTCCTTATTTGATCATTAAATACTGCTTCATAATTGGATATAAATGCATAAAAGTATTATCTCATCCTGAGATAATACTGATAAAAGTTTCATTTTAAGAACAATGTGGAGAAAGAGAGTGGTAGCAAACAACTGTATTGTAGTTGATCACATCTTTTTCAAAACCAAAAATAGTTCTATTAAAGAAAAATATACGCTTTTCTTTTTTCTCTGTCAAAGTTCCACCTCAAAGACAACAAGCTTTTTTGCATATTTCGATTATCAGCTTCATTTTATCAGATTTCTTATCTAAGATATTACTTGAGTTATTATTGTTACATAAACATTGTTTATGTCAGAGAACTATTTAATCCAAAATCATCACAAGAACCGAGAAGAAAAAAATTGTGGAAAATGTTGTGATAATAGAGCCTTCAGTTTAAAGGCCTGCTTGACTGTTGTCTAGAATTCCTTTCAGTTGTAACTTATCTATAGTACTTCATTTGCCAATTTGGTTAGTGTATGATTTTCTCAGCCTAACACAGGCAATATTGAAGACTGATTAAGCTAGTTAATTTCACAAGAGTAAGGAATTTTTCTAGGATACTGCCCAAAAGGGATTGTAGGTCATATCAAAGCAGCCATCTGGGCCAAAGCCTTCCTACTCCTTTTCTTGTGTAGCCTTTCCTTTTCTGCCTCTTTCCTGGTGTCAGCTACATGCTGCACAGATGTCTTCCTTACATATGCATAGATGCTTTTGAAGTGGTGTTCACAGCACATGTTCTCAGTTGAGATCTCTAAGAAATTTTGCTGAAAAATAAAACCAACTTACTTGTGACTTCTGTCATTTTGAGAAAAAACAAAACAAAACAGAAGAAAATTTTCATTAGGAGATCATGGGGTTTTGTCATTGCAAAAAATTGTCAAAGCTGATGTTTTGGTTTTTGGGTGTGCAATTCCAGTGGATGGAACTATGAAGATCAAAACGTAGAAGCGTATTTTCACAACAGCACAACAGATTTATGTTAGCTGTATGTTATGCACAACACACAAAGTGAAACAAATGAGATATTTTTACAAGAGTAGAAGCAATATTAATGAAACAATTATTAGAATGTGCATTGTAAATTGTTTGCTTTTGCTCATATTTTCTGTCAGTAAATTGACTAAACAGATCACCCTCAGAAAACTTTCTGAGTTCTATAATGATATTATTTCCAATGAAGGAATCCTTTTTAAAGTCTTTGATCCAGAGTCTACAAAAGACAACAGAAGTCTTAGTGCAGCAACACTTTCCATAGAGGAAAAAGTGACATACTGCATATATGCTTTCTCAAATGGTGAAGTCTGTCTTTGATATTTTCCATAAGACAGTGCAAGCAAGGGTAAAAATATGTTCTTTGCAGTTATTTAATTGTGGGTTTATAGAGTATTTTGGTTTGTACTGACAGATGTCTCTCTCTGTTGTTTGTTTAATACTTCTTCAAGTTTTTCAGATAAATTAGATAATTAGAGAATAGACCAAACAAATCAGTATGGCATTTTTCATGTCATTATATGATGTTAGTCATTTCCCCTAGACATATGAAGATTCTAATTAATTTAGTCTCCTTTGGATTGTAGCTAACCAAATATTAATCAATGCAGATTTTTAATAGTTACAAAAATTAATCTTCCAAGTGAATGTTTTGTAAACATTCCATTCAGACAAATGTTCTGACTTCTATTTTATGCTTTAGAAAATATTTTTACCAATTTGGTGAATATGCAGTATGTTTTATGTTGACATTAGACGAACAATTTTCAGTCCATATAAACATTGCTATGAGTTGTGCTAGATTTTCCAATGCATGAGCAGATATTCATGCTCTAGTGACCTTAAAATATGTCAGAAGTAAGGACACCGATGTGGAAGGTATTGGGATACAGTATTTTGAGGCTGTGAACTGTAATTTCTGCCTATTATAAACTGTTTAACATCATGTCAACATCTCTTGCCCAGGTGGCCAAGAAGGTTAACAGCATCTTGGCTTGCATCAGGAATAGCGTGGCCAGCAGGAGTAGGGAAGTGATTGTGCCCCTGTACTCTGCACTGGTGAGGCCACACCTCGAATACTGTGTTCAGTTTTGGGCCCCTCACAACAGGAAAGTCATTGAGCTGCTGGAGCATGTTCCGAGAAGGGCAATGAAGCTT
>VZTL01077240.1:0-15422 GCA_013400535.1 Scopus umbretta | reverse complement strand
AAGTGGCCAACTTCAAGGGTTTGCCTGCTTATGAAGTGTTCTAGGAAAAAATCAAACTTGTCTTAGGAGACTATTGTAACACTTTTTTTTAAAACTTCATTTTTTGGTTCAAATACCATTCATTCAGAAAGCTTAAATATATTAAAAAAAAAAAGTCAATATGAAAAAGTGAAATGGCTTTTTAAAAAATGTATATTATTTTATCCAGTTTTACCTGGGTGGAAGGAAAGAGGGCATAAAACTCTTCAGAGTTTGACTGTCCACCAAGATTTTGGAGGGGAACAGGAAAAATTCTCTCTCATTCAACTGCCCATTACCAGTTTCACTTGTGTAATGGACACAAGAACCCTGATCTGCCATCACTGGGCATACAACAGTGCCTGTACACAGCCAGTCAGGGAGTCATTTACTAGTGAAAATACTTCTCAGGCATGCACTTGCAAGAGATCTGTCTCCATACTAACCTAAATTCCTGTCCAAACCTTGTTCTCCCACATTGCTTGCTTGTCTGAGGGGATGTTTCTGGTGGCCAATGACAAGGTGTCAGGGAGGGCTACAGATCAGGGCAGTGGACTGGAATCAGTCCTGCTTGAGCAACACCTGAAGAAACTGCACATAACAGAGCTACAAATACGTATTAGTGACAAAGCCAGCTGAGTGCTGCTACTCAAAGACCTCATTGTAAATTTGCACAGGGAAGGGAGAGGCTGGATGACTTGCACACAGCCTTGAGGAGAGGACATCAAAGTGATGCACCATACTAAAAAAAGCATAAGCAGATTTCTGTAGCACTTCAGAGAGGACAGAAATGACCATGGTTTTTGTTCTGGGCATGCTTGTGTCATAGCCCAAAGCAGACAATCAGCATGATTATTATTCTATGATTCTGTGATTATGTTTTTATGAAACTTGGGTGAGTGCTACTCTAATACTTTGGACCCTGCAAAGAGGAACTATTTATAAAAGGGAGGAATATATCTTTTAAAAGATAAATGCCAAAATATATGTTAGTCCCTGGGCAGACACAGTTCAGAGCAGAAAGTGTTGAAAAGTGAAAGTCAATAGTGTTTGCAAAGAACTATGAAGCCACAGCAAGAAATGAAGATGAAGCATGTCACACTTCATCTGTCAAAAGTAGGGCACCCTCCTAGGGGCAATGAGAAAACATAATTTTCTCTAGAACAGGATCCTTATTTAAATGGGTTGAAGACCTCTTTGGATACAGTTGTTTCTGCCTATACTGACGATAGGGAGAGCCAGGGGGACTAGCTCAGAAGACCTTCTTTTGAACAGCTATAGTTAAATGAGATTCTTCCCAGCCTAGGTGTTCACAGCCCTGGGGTTTCAGTGTTTGTTAGATTTTATAGATGCAGCTGTAACAATAATTATAGTTACTGGTAGTATGCTGGGAAAAAATTACTGCTTAATGATTAATTAGTTGCTTGTGCTCACAGTCAGAGTCACAATCTCAGATGTACTCCTTCTGACATGGGTTCTGCAAGGGATGACATAAAAGGCAGAGATGGGAGGAAAGGAGAGAAATCCATTATGCAAAGTTCCAAACTGCATGGAGGAAGAAAACAAAATTAATTGGTTCTTATGCCTTTGCTCTGCATCCAGGAGCGTCTTTAGTCTACATCCCTCTGGGAGAACATCTGGTTCTTACAACAGCTACTGCTGATGCTGTGATGTCCAGTTTTGCATGTCCTTGAACACAGCAGAGCCACCTTTGAGATAAGTTTCCCAAGGGTGTAGGAGAACAGTCTTTCCCTGCTCTGACTGCAGTGATCGCGGCTGGCCTGGAGCTGCCGTCCTCATCTCCCACAAAGGCTCTTCATGTGAAGTGAACAGAGCAGCATGTTCTGGTCCTTGGTGCTCCGGCTTGGTGCAACACAAGCTGGAAAGGGCAGAGCAGCACTGCTCTGCTAACGCTGTCTGACATCTCCATCACGTTAGCTCCTCTCCATCACTCTCGATTAGCATGCATCTTACCAAATGTGCTAGGAAAGTCACTTTGCAATAACATTACTGCATATGAATACTAACCTGAAATGAGAGGAGCCTTACAAAGGAAACTGCTAATCTGATTGCAAAGGCCTAATGTGACAAAGCCCCAAAGGGCAAGGAAGGGACAGGCAGTAGTTTCCATGTACTTTTTCCATTTCCATCCTCTCCTCCCTCTCCTACTTTGCATTTTGTACAGAAGAAGCAAAAAAATAACAGATTTGGATTCAATTCCATACAAGCCACTGCTCTTCCTGTTTTTGTACACTTAGGTTGTGATGGTGATGGATAAGCAACAAATATACTGAATAAAAAGAAATCCACCCTTTGTTGTTCATTTGCCAGGAGAAGCCCTGAGATTCTGGTTTAAAATAATTTCAGTTGCACAGTCTATCTCCTGCTGTATTACGTTTTGCTTACTGTTCAAAGTTACCTCCTCCAAGGGGCTTATTTTCCATTAGGTTATGGGCCTATTCATGCAACAGTAATTCCTCAGGGGCCCAGATAGTGCTGATTATCTTCTAATGAGATAAAATACCTCTCATCTGTAGGTCACTGCCTTGAAACCATCTCTAGCTCCTCAGTGGCTAAAAGTGGCCACAATCAGTTGGTAACAAAATAGGTTAATGGTGGTGGCTACTGCTACCCCAAAGCAAAGCACTTGAAGGAAGAACCTAGATGAAAATGTAGAACTTAGGTAGGGAAGGCTATAATTTTTATCTTGATTTCTGCTGTTTTAAATCAGGTCAGAAGCTCGTCTGAGACAAATTCAGAACTAACCTTCAACTCAGAGCAAATATAAGCCCAGTAACAATTTATGAATACATCTCACCCATATATTTTTCAGGAAATTATATTACACTGAAACTGCTTTTTTTTTTTTTTGTAGTATCATACCTGTAGTGACATAAGCATCAGAAAAGCAATTCAAAACTAGAAATGAAAAATTCAGTAAAAATGAAAAATTCATTTAGTACAATTCATTCATTTATTTCTTGCTTTTTGTATATATTCCTATATGGTGTTATGACAAATCAGTAGAAGTCATGCACCATATAACATGTCATTTTGAATACAGACATTTTTTCAGGATTTCTCATTTCATAGGAAGTTGTAGAAACAAGTTTTTTTTTCAAGCCTAAACAAAACAAAACAAAATAATTAATTCCTAGTTTTCCATTAATTGGAAAACTATATTTCAATGTCTATAATATTTGCATGTCATCTTTAATATGCATATACACAGACATATGTACAACTGAAAATATTTTTCAGTCTCTTTGAAAAAGCTGAAGACCAGGATGCTGACATGCTGGACATTACATAAAAGCAGGCACAGAACCCAAAATATAAATAACTACCATCTCCTTAGTACAAATATTTATTTCAAGATTTATATTATAGTTTGTATTCAGTGTAATTGTGCATACTTCAGTATGATTTGAGCAGACCAAAAAAAGACATCTGCTATTTTAAACCTTAGGAAAATATTGAAAAACAATACTTTTTTCCCCAGTCTAGAGCATGGATGTTCACTGTCCCGTTTTTGTTCTGTTTCTCAACCAGGAGAAGGTGGCTCAGCACCAACACACAGCCTTTCCTTTATGCCTGGTGCAAACGTACCTCTCCAGACAACTGGGAGCAATGGACCCTTGTAAAGGTTTATGTCAGCTGAACAAGGGCAAGAAGGACCCTTGTAGGGCAAGAAGGGAGGTCTCCTCTCTCTGCACAGCCTGGGCACCAAATTCCCTGCACCCCTCTCTTTCAGGAGCGCAGCTCTGTGTATTGATCAGCACAACGCAGCTGTCCACCCACGTGGTTATTAATGGATAATAAACAGCTCAAGCACCCATAAACAGCATTTTTCTTAGCAAGCACCAGCCTGGAATCAATTAAATAACAAGAAGGGCTCTAAAAAGTGCCATCAATTGCAGAAGTTACACTCTCAGGATGTTTCACTGAAAACTCCCACACAAAGCAATTAGATGTCAGCTGCTGCTGTGTCTTAATCAGGAGGTTTCAGCAGGGTCACAGAGCCCCTTGTGGGCATTGTCTGGTGTGGACCAGCAGCCCTGCACAGAGCTATAGGCTCCCCGGATTCCCCCTTGTTTAGCAACCTGGATTGACTACTGTGTGGTCTCCAAGAGTGAGAGAGAAAACTAGAACAGCCTGAAAGAAGCATGAAGAACAAAGCACAGACAAAAATTACCTACAGCTGGCTTCCAGTAAGGAGCAAACCCTGTTTGCTGGCCAAAAAGCCCCAAAATGTTGTGCGCCTTCCAAGAGAGGTATGAGGAAACATGTGGTATCCCATTTTCACTGCTTCATTTAACAGTTTACTGTTGGTGTATGTGAAAAAGGCAAGGGTACCAAACCACAGAGCCAATTCACCTGATTTTAAGGCCAGTGCAAAAATGAACTAGATAGATATAAAATTTATGTTCAGGGGAAAAGCAGGTTTCTTTTCCTGGTTGTTTTTCTTAATAATAAACAAGTTATTTTAAGTAGTCCCAGCTATATTCTGTAGTGTAAAGCAACTTCCATCCTGGCTTTATTACTTTTCTCATACTGAGACTGTAATGGGCAAAGCAGAAAGGAAAGGTGATTGACTTCAGCTCACTAGTCCACAGCAAGGGGAAAAAGTGAGCAAGTATCTTCAGCAGAAGTCAGCAATACCAAACAGGTCTCATTTCCCCTGTGCCCACACTTCTGACATAAGAAACAAATAGTCCAGAAGATTCAGTAAGAATTATAATACAGGAAGACAACAAAACATACCCAACATACCGATACTTTTTGCCATAAGGACAGAGAAGCAGCCATACAAAATGACAGAGAAAAATAGTCTATTTAAATGAGCTAAGAAGAAATAAATGGTAGCTGAGCAAGGAGTTCCGAGTATGCAAGTACTGGGCGCAGGCTCCCTGTGCAGTAATAGGACCACGGGTAGAGAACGAAGTAGAGGACTGGTAGAACATCCCTAGTGTATAAATACTCACTTCTGCCTGCTGAGTTCTGACCAGGGAGGCCCTTGGTTCATCCTCAAGCTCTACTAGGGTTCAGAAACTCATAAAAAAATTCCTCTGCCTATCTGGCCTGAGACAATATGCATTCTTGGAGCAAATCTGCCAGCTGGGCTCTGCTGCCCACACTGCCAACAGGGCAGCGCAACCCACCTTTGGCAGTTCTCCCCCTTGGCCACAGCACTTGGGCAGAGCATGCCAGCCTGGGCTCCCATGTCCTGGAGTGATGCAGGATGGCATCTCCCAGCCACGCTCCAGACTGGCAGTGAGACTGTGCTGTCAGCAGTGTCCCCTCATATCTCCTGGCTGAACTTTTCCTACTTTTCAAGAACTACTTAAATTAATCTGCAGAAAAAGAATGACTTCTTACCCACTGGATACCTGGTGTTAGGATACCTGTGGATGCCTAGATATTAGCTGTGGCAGCTACCAGCACTGACTTGTCCCCTTTTTTGTCAGTGTTCCAGCCACAATGTTAGGTGGTCACTCTGTTTAGCCCAATAAGCAGAAGTGTTCTAGCTGGATTAGTTGCTTTTATAGATTCAAATGGAAGACCGATGCTTGAATATTCTTGAACATGACAAAAAGGGATGTGAACCAAGAGCGAGAGCTAGGCAAGCATTCCTAGGCCACCAAAGACTTCAAGACTTCTCAGACTTCAAGTCTGGGAAACAGGCAGCAAACTGAGGCAAAGTTGCATCCAGGAATACAAAGTAGAAGAAAGTGTTCAGTTTTATTTGACTGTCTTTTTTTCCTTACTGCCTCCAGTTAACCAAAAAAAGCAGCTCCTTCCCAGCAAGCCAGCTTTCAGGTCTTCCCCTCCAAGGCACCCAGCTCCTTACAAAGGGAACTTTTCAGGGCCCTGTCATTGAAACGAAGCACACCAGAAAGTCTGGCATTGTAGTGCCCAGCTTGTTATGTGGCTCTGACTTTATTAATGAGGTAGATGGACGTTTTGAAGGTCTGCATCTGAACACATCCCAGAAGGTCCATTCCTATCCATGACATATACTGGGAGCAATTCAAACCCAACAGAATAACTACAGCAGTAACCTAGACGAAAGTTACACTTTGTTTCAGTGCTCTAAGAAGGCAGTATATTCCTCATGACACATTCATCATTACAAATGTGTCTGCAGCTGAAGATGATTGTTGCCTGCTGTTTAATCAGAGGAAAATGCATTGCAATGATAAATCATTCCCGTGGAGGAGTTTCACAGGCAGCTTTCCCAGCTGGGGGACCCCAGGCTGCCACCCAGGATGCTCCTCCACCTGTCCTATGCTTCAGGCTCTTCAAATCAGGATCCAAAGGGGCTTATTCTCTCCAGCCCTAGAAGGAGGATGTTTCATATGCAGCTCTGTAACCTGATTTGCCAGTTGACCACAAACACAAAGTAGGCTAATAAGAATTACACACAGAACTAGGCCTGGTAGCTGAGATGATGAATCAACTTGGGTTTCATCACTCAGCACTATTTTTTTAATTAAAATTAAGCTCTTGATCTCACCCAACACTCCCCAGCTCTGTCACCCTTGCTCTTTCCTCTCCTCCCATCCCTCAGCTTTCACCTCAGGGAAAGACTTAGCTGCAACCCTTTGCCCTGAGGGGCACAGGCTTTTGGAATATTCGAGATGACAGTGATGATGCTCTTACTGTGCAAGAGGTTGCATTTGAACATGAACTAGCTTCCTTTCAGGCACCAATCTTCCTCAAAAACAAAGTTTCAGGGGTTATGAGAACCCTGTTCATCTTTAGGACTGTCTGAAATGGGATGCCAAAACAAATGGAGGGGGATTCTGAACACTTTTTCTCTTCTGAAGTCACAGCATGCAAATTTTTGAAAATAATGAGATAAGATGATTACTACAGTCTTGAAGCTGTGAAGTTTTTTAGATGGCGCTATTTATTTTAGAAATAAAACAACAGTTCAGGCAGAGACACAGATAATCCAAAGCATGTACTGAACCTTCTTTGAAACTTAATCCATTTGCAAGCTTCTCATTTTACACTAAATGAGGGAATGTTCAAAATAAATGTATTTTTAACAGTGTATTGGATTCACCACACAGTAAGAAAGCATGAGGGATGCCATTCCAGAATGCCATCTCTGTTTTTAGGTACACCATCTATCCATATTCCTGGGAGCTTTCCTCATCTATGGCATGCTTAGTAGAAAATGAACAAGAGGATATTTTGAAAACAAATCAGCATATATTTATGGTTAAAATCTTCTCATAACCTTTCTCATCTCTGGGGAAAGTTGCATGGGTATATGCCTGCATACCCTTTGGAACTGTCCTATAAAACCTTAGTGAAAAGAAAGTGAAATTGGGCAGAATAATCTAGTTCCTGTGCAGAAATCATCACTGATACTGGTGAGTCTCAGCATTAGTGTTCCCTTGTAGCCAGCTATAACCCTATCCAGCAGTGAGGTGGTCTGATACTAATTTGCCTCCGTCAGCTATTTACCTGCCTTTATCATAGCAATTCGCTATCCTTTATTAAGCATAACCAATGAACATTCATATAAACAAGAATCTACAATTTTTTTCTATCATCTCTCTAGAACTAAGACTGCTACTTAGCAAATCTTCAAGGAAGAAAGCTGGCATGTAAGACCAGAGTCAGTTCAGATTCTTTTTTCAAAATCCTGTCATTTGAGTTCAGATGACAATGTACAGACTCTTTCAGTGCTGGAATGAAAATGTATATTTGACTCAAGAAAAGCTATTTGTCTAAAGTTTCTCAAAAATTATACCTGGGAAAGAAGAAAGCCAAAGTTTTAGAATGAATAATTTAAATATTTTCATGAAAATGTCAAAAGAAAGCAATATTTTTGAAAAATCACCTATATTATATTTTAGTGAGTGGAAAATTTAAGGAAAGGAATGGAAAAGCAAGCTTTGTTTCATTTAAATAGATTTTGACAGGATGTCTAGTGAGAAATCATTTTGTTTGACCTAATATTTTTTATTATTATCATTCACGGTAACTTATGAGACAGAAAAAGTAATTGCCAAAGCTGTATCTATAAAAGTTCAGTGTGATCATCTAGTCTGACCTTCTGCATAAGACAGGCCATGGGATATCATCAAGTGATTCCTACAGCAATTTGAGAAATTCCACTTGAATTAAAACTTACAGAAAAACTTTCTGCTCAATCTTGAGACAGTTTTAAAATAATTCTGGTTTAATGACAGCAGTTGCTGGCAGATATAATCCATTTCTCTAAAAGGTGCTTCAGTGATAGATTATCCTTATCTTAAACATTTGCCATCGATTTCTGTTCTGAATTTGAGCAGCTTCAGCTCCCAGCCATGAGAGCCTTTTTAGAGTTTTTTATGCCTTCAGAAGGTTAAAATGTTGTCTCCTAGTAAATCTGCTCCTCTTATAGGCACTTATCTACTGTGAACAGGCACCATTTACCTTTAAAGATAAACGAAAAAGGCAAGACTGAATGCCATGAGGTTTTGCAGTTAAGAAGATTTTCCAGGACTCTAGTATTTCTTGTAGCTCTTTTCTAGACATTTCAGTTTACCAATATGAATCATAGAATCATAGAATCATTAAGGTNTTGGCCTTTTTAAACTTCATACAGCTGGTCTCCAGTCTGTCCAGATCCCTCTGTCCAGATCCGCCTTCCTACCCTCAAGCAGATATGATTTTAAAATTATGAAATAGAGCTGATGATTGCAAATACTGTTTTATTTGAACACCTTTTCTCAATGAAAGCCAAAGCTTTCCATGGAAACATATTGATTTACAGGAGATTTCTGAACTGCCTCAGAATTAGACCAACAATTAAAATATTTTCCAGGGATGTGGCTGACATATGTTCAAGATATTCCAGTTCAAAGCAGGGATCTTGAATCTTTAACTCCCATAATCTGAGGGACTGACCTAATCACAAAGACAGCAATGCTCTGCGTTGGTTGTCTCCAGTTGGAGTTATTGCAGTTTTTGTAATTCACTGAAGCCCCATGGACCCAAACTGAGAAAACAGTAGTTCATAATGTGCTGTGAAAGACCTCGCCTGACACCACTCCTGGCATGAAAATCTCAGGTTCAAACCCCTGACCAAACCCAGCAAAGCAGACACCCGCAAAGCATGAGCCATGAGCCATTAGGAAGCACCACCATCCTGGGTGTTCTTTTGAGGGGTTGTCCAAAAGGGTAAACATGTCTAGGCCCTACTGCAGCACTCCCATGGGATGTGAGCTCTGCAGTGGCAGAGAAAGGAGGCGGCTGTGGATTGCAACCATCAAGGAGGCTCGAATGTACCAGGTGCCAAGATGTACCCAGGCTCCAATGCCCCCCCAGGGAACTCAGTCCAGCCACTGGAATTTAAGTCCATGATGTCCCAGGGGAGTAGTACCACTACTTATCACAGACTAGCCTGACTTGCTTTGTGTGCCCTAGCTTTCACACAACAGAAGTCAAACAATTTCTGTTTGCAGGGATAAAAATAATGACTGTGCGATGCAACACCCTGCAAAACAGAATTCCTGCTTTGCAGATAACCCTGCTTTAAATACAAAAGCTGTATACAGTGTTGCTACATATGGTGGTAACAGCACCTCTGCTTCTGATTGATCTTTATTTACGCAATCAAGGACTGCATAGACTCTTGCTACTACATCATCCTTAGAGCTCATGTTGCAACAGTTATCCATTCTGATCCTTGAGTCCTTTATCTCAATCATGCTTTTTAAAATACAACCTTCATCTTATATAAATATGGCTTACAATTTTCATAGCTAGATGAATAACCTTGCATTTAGCTGTATTAAAAAAAGATGTTTGATGTTCAGCTGAGCCCCCTATGCTGTCATCAACATACAGCTTTGGAAAGTTTCCATATATCTCGTCCTTCCAGCTACAGACAAGATTTCCACAGCAGATGTGACTGAGGGAACTAAGCAAATGGAAAGAGATCAGGACAAAGAGAATGAAAACAGGAAAGCTAGGGAGATCTGCCCTTTCCTGCATATAGAAAGGCAACTCTGAAAACTGCAGTGAAAAGATTTCTAGTCCTTAATCACCTAGAAGCTATCTTTACCATTCAGGAAAATCAGGCCTCTGAGAAATGTGGAGCATCCCACACCTTCTAGAGTCCTTTCAGACTCTGCAAATTGGCATTTAGTAATGTTCATCCCTCCTGCTGCTTCAGTCCCTCATACAGGCAATCAGTTCTGAAAGCTACTCATGCTCTTCTCCCTCTCTCCATGACAAGAAATAAAAAGCAGCCCAGACAGATTTGTCTGTGTGGGGGTCTGTCTGTGTTTTCCCAAAATACAGACATAATTATTGGGCCTCAGGCAAAGAGAAAGAAAGACAGAAAGGCACCAGCTTCACAATTCAACTAGGTCCTGCACAAGTCTTCCAGGTAAATGCAGTATTCGGTTCTGATTGTTGCATGCCCAAGAACACATGGGAACCAGGCTCTTATTTTTCTGAAGCACAGGGTGGCATTTAATGTTTGGTGTGGGTTTTTTTTTTATTGACTACCCAACTTGTGCTATGTATTTTAGTACTTGTTCCAGCCTCCTAATACAGAGCAACTTTCCCAGAAGAATGGTGGGAACTAGTGAAGTGACTGTCTCTGTCCCAGGAAAAAACTGGTGTGCAAAGGAGTCTTTTCTGTTTGGCCTGTGCTTTATGAAACTCTATTCCAAACTCCCTCTATGGAAAGCATAGCTTTTGAAGGATGTGCATGAGCACTCTTGTAGGACTATGCCTTTTATGTGCAAGTTTGCCTGTGGAGTTTGTCTTTTCAATATACTCACATATAGTAGATCATTTGTAATTCGTCAACTTGAACGGACTCCTTCATCAATGTCTGTTTTTCCTATTTATCTCAAGAGGAACACAAGGGATTTTATTCACCCCATTGTTTTTTTCCCAAGACAACTAACTCCATCTTCTTGAGAGAGTGATCCCTGAAGCCTTTAGTGTGCTGAGGCTGCCGAATTACCCCTCTATTTCAGAAGACAGTAACTTTCTGTCTTTTTTTGATTTGTAGACAACCAAAAAGTTTTTCTTGGAAATGCAGATTCCTACAAATCTCACTTTTGCCACCTAGCAATAAGCTTTCTTTTCTCCTTTATCTTTCATTCATCTCCCCAAAGCCAATGGACTTCCAGGGCCCACAGAGCACAGCCTGAAGGAGCAGGATATGTCCCTGCATGGAAATGCATTGTGTAGGTAAACAAGACAACGTGTTCAATACATACAAGTGTTGTGACTACAGATTAATCCAGGCTTTCCCAGTCTTTACTGGTAAAACTCTTCCACTTCTCATTGATATACATTTCGTTAGGTATACAGTCCAAATTTCAAAGTGATGATCTTTGGGAAATTTTTTAAAAATCACACAATTAAAAAATTTCTATCCAAAACTGCCTGACACTCTTACCCTTTAACTACAATAAAAGTCCTCTCTGTTGGTTTTTAAGGTTTCTAAATACAAAGCAATAAAATTTCCAAACAAAACAGACAACTTTCATAAAAGCAATATTTGAGGGAGAGAGCTAACATACCCATAAAGTTATATTTCAACAGGAAAATTCTCATTAACTGTAATCACATGTTTTAAAAAGAGTAATATGTTCTTGGTCTCACAAACCACTGTATGTGTAAAAGGAAAACACAGAGAGCTGTACCTTCCCTGAGGCAGTGGTCAAAGGGAAGGTCTTTAATACATGCCTGTAAAAGACACCTAGACAGCTGGTGTGAAGCAAGAGTATCTCTCTGTCAGCCATTTCCCAAACCCGCCTTTGAGCCTCCAGGCCCAGGAGTGAGGTGGCACGGGCCAGCCTGCTGTGACACAGCTACACAAGCACATCATCATTTCACACTACGAAAACAATTAGTGTCACAGCAGATTAACATAAACCCCTTTTCTTTTCCAGAGTGGGGAATTTCTTGATTACCATAAGCTGCAACCTCATTAAAATATCACAAGGAAAAGCATATTTCTGACATTTCCAGTGCTTTTGGTTTTTTAATTCACTTATCCTCACCAGGAGCAGTTATCAAGAGTGTGGGAGGACAACTCCTGTTAACCAGAAGCAGCCTTCAAGGGCAAACAGCTCTGATCTAGGCTCTTGAGGAAGGGGGAGAGGCAATCCCCAAATGAAGTAAATCTTCAAAGGGTAGCATGAAGACTATTCTGGGCAAAAGCAAAGTGTGTCCCCCCCCTCAAGTTTAACATCCCTTTTTCCTCAGTTTTCAGCTTTTAAACCAGACAAGAATATAAACTGAGATTTTTTCTTTTTCTTTTTTACTCAGGTAAAACACTTTAAAACACTTTTTTGGGCAACACTTTATAATGAAACCCCAAAACTGATATTGATGATGTTTCAGAAAATGAACAGTATATGAAGTAGGGTGAATACAAAATATGGGTAATATACTGGTAACCCTGTGAAAGGTGAGATGGCGGCAGAACAGTGGAAACAGTCACATAGAGTAAGTAGCTCACCAGCGTGCTGTTGTTCCGGTTTCTGCAGAGAATGGCAATGGAAGAGCATTTGATTCATCTCCAACTGAGGTGAACCAAAGAATTCCCATTTACCTCAAACAGCTTGTTTCATTCTTTCACAGAAAACAAGGGGCAGCTGCGAGAGAAATGGGATGGATTTTTAGTAGGAGTATGAGTACAGGTCTCCCTCCATTTAAAGCAACTCTTGACTGCTGTTTCTAAACATTATATAAATTATTGGGCAGACTGAGCTAAGGAGGGGGGTGGAATCCAGCCTGGCGGTAGTTCATTTCCTCCAGCAATGCTCTCCTGATCACTAGAATATGTGGGACTAGATTAATATCAAACAGGAGCTGCATTTTGAGAAAATACCTGAAGCTTTACCACTATTTTCCTTCTGCATTGGATTAAAACCCAGAGCTCTTCAAGATATTCAGTAAAATCACACAGACTGTGCTCAAAGATCGGAGCAGGATGGACAGTGCTCAAGTTCAGGTCCCTGCTGCTCTGGAATTTGCTTCGTCCCAAGCACAAGGCCCCCACAGAAAGCTATAATATCAGTCCCCATGGGGTTTTCCATCTGGCAATGCTGCACATTCCTTGCACATGCAACAAATAAGTTTTGATTAAAAAAGAACATGAACCAGACAGGTTCTGTTGCTCTCACATGTTGACATTAGCTGAGAATCAAGAGAGTTCAAGCTATCCACCCCAAGCAACAGTAGGGATAAAAAGACTTTTTTGTTTGAAACTGCAATGCAATGACTAAGTAAGTAAATAGTATTTCATACATATCCTGTCACACAGAGATATAGAGGATATCCAGCCAACAATTACACTCGTAAAAGAAATGAAGTGCATATGAAATGAAGGACTATACAAATCAAATGTAAAGATTATTTCAAAAGAAATTAACTTACTAAGGCAGGAAATCTTACCCAAGTTAACTAAATTAATTAGCTAAACTCACAGAGGTATTTTTAAAGTGTCAATAGATGAGAACCTCTTCATGAGTACAGGCTTAATAGAAGGAGACCACCTTCTCCATGATGGTCTGTCTTTCTTTTTACAGATTGACATACCATTATCATCTTATATACCTTATATAAGGTGGTCAAATACTGCTTTATCTTAATCTAAGTCATAAAATAAGTTTATCAGCTGCTTTGTGATCAGACCAAGCTCTTCTGACCTGAGTCTCTAAGGTTTCCCAGTTATCTAACTTCCTAATATACTAACTTAAGTTAGACTGGCATGAGCTGCCTTTATTATTATTAATATATGCAAAATTACTATCCCCATTTTTATCTTGTTCCATCCCTAATGATTTCCATATCCTATTTCTTACACTGTCTTATGCAAAATCTTACACTTAGACCAACAAAAAGACTTAGGATTGAATGACAGCTTTACTGATGCACATGTGCACTTCACCCAGAAGTCCATTCAGTCTGATGTGCCATCTTGACAAATCTGCAGTATCCTACACAAAACAAAAAAGTTATCTCTGTTATGGAAGGAATATCTTGAATAACATTTATTCCTAGAAATTTGCAAATTATTAAAATAACATTCTTTATTCTGTTCTAATGAGGCTTTGAATTTTTAAGTAAGAGAAAAACACAGAAAGGAATTGCACAAACTTTTTTAAACAAATTCCTAACTTAATGAATGCTTCTAATCCAGCAGCTAGGACATTTCACTTTGAATTAGTTAGCACAAAGGATCGAAGACATGTCCCGCCTTGGGGCTTTTATTGTCCTAAGTACACAATCAAAGAACAAAACCGGGTGCCTCCAAGTAATCTAAAAATCATTTGAGGGACAACCTGTGATTTTGCTCTTCATGCAGAGTGCACCACTGCATTAATTGTGAATGGAAATTTATGCATATTTGAATCCCAAATAGCCGACAGGCTTTGGCTGGCTTTTCTTTGGTCCCTTCCATTAAGGAATCATTAAAATTTTAGCAGCTCAGTTTTGTGTAAGAAGTCAGCTCTTTATTGATTAATGAACTGATAGTGAATCGCCAAGGTACATATGTTACCCCTCTGAAGAGGACATGCCCTTACATCATCATGGGCTAGATCCCCAGCTAATTCAGTGCAAGGACACAGAAGGGTCCAACTTCCAGTTTCCTCCAGCACACAGAATAAGAACTCATTTCCCTGAAGAAAGGAGTTGTTCACCTCTGTTTTACACTCAACTTGCACATATGTCTGTATTAGGTAGACATAATTAATGCTATGTCTAAACAAGGCCCTTTTTGTGTCCCTTTTGAACTGCTGTAAACTAATGATGCTTCAAGACAAAAACATTAAGCCCAAAGAGACAGATTTTACTGGCACGGGAGCATGGGACTATTAATCCCAGGATCGTGGGCCATGCCCCACATTGGGCACCAAAAAGGACTGTTTTGTGTTAACCCCGGCTGGCAGCTCAGCCCCACACAGCTGCTTGCTCACTCCCCTGCTGGTACGGGGAAGAAAAAAGTAAAGCAAAAGTAGCACACACAAGCAGAGCAAAGTAAGGAATTAATTCACTGCTTCCCATTGGCAGGCAAATGCAGATGTTTAGTCATTTCCAGGAAAGCAGGGCTCCATCACACATACCAGCTATTTGGGAAGACAAACACCACAAACACAACATCCTCCCTTCTTCCTCCTTTCCCTGATCTTTTATTTCTGAGCACGACATCATCTGGTGTGGAATACCCTTTTGGCCAGCTGTCCTAGCTCTGTCGCCTCCCNTTTCCCCTTTGTCCCCCGAGAACCCCTGTCCCAGGTGTGTCCCCTCCAAATTCTTGCGCCCCCCCACTCTGCTCACTGGCAGGGCAGCATGAGAAGCAGAAAAGCCCTTGATGCTGCTCCTATGTTCTCAATATGGTTGTCATCACAAATCCAAAACTCAGC
>VZTL01077239.1:6274-22289 GCA_013400535.1 Scopus umbretta | reverse complement strand
AAAATAGTCGATTGGAATTCATATTTGCTCCTATGAGCCACTATTTCCTCCCTATCCTTTTCTCTTCCCACGTGAAGGAAAAATTACTAAGGCAAAGCTTTATGAACTTCCCCATTTCACATAGAATTCTGTAATGTAATTGAAATAATTCCTAAATCCTATAAAGAATAATTATCTGTATTAGTCAAAAAGCTATCATTTGTTTTGCTGACTTCTTGTGGATGTATCATGAAGTAGATGAAATGCAGCTTTTAGCTCTTAACGATTTTAAATGGGGACAAAAATGTTCAACGCTGATGTCCAAAGTAATGATAAATCATTAGTTTAAAAGACAATGGTATTTAAAAATTACAACATTTTAGAGGCATGAATAGAAGACCGTTCCCTAGACAAAGTTGACAATCGTGGTTAACAGATTAAAAGTTAGGAATATGATTCAGAGCAAATGGTTAGTCTCATGTCTATGCAAAACAGAAGCTTTTCCATTACTTAATAACAACAGTAGCAGGTAATAAGGATGAAGTATTAGGGAAGTGAAGACATCAATAAAGAAGTATTTTGATAGCTAATGTCTAAAAATATGAAATGCTATTATTTTAATTACTAAATTTTTCCAACTGTTAAGATATTGTCTTTTGCTTGATTAAAAAAAACACTTTATTAGAGCAAACATGACAATTCTGCTATCTAGAAAATAATTTCAATTGAAATAATTTTAGGTTTTGTAATGTCAACAAAGAAATAGGAGATATTGCCTGTCTTATTGTTCCATATTCGTGAAAGAGTGGTAGAGCTGAATATTAATAGAACATGAGTAACACATTTTCCTCGTGGCCTTTTTGTATGCACTACATCACTGAAAATTCATTGGTTTGTCTTTGTATGTTTGTGCATATGTGCACGTAGCATCTGGAGGGACGTCCCTTTTACCCTGCCTCTCTGTGAGACTGAAATCTTTGAGTAGCAATGTCTACTTCCACCCTGCTTATCTGATAGCGCTTTGTTAATCAAGAGATGGAAGGGCAGAATGACCATGATTTTTACCAAGTTTCTAGGTACTAGCTGCTGTAAAATGGAGCTGTACCATTTGCTTGGCTTCTAAATGAGTGGAGGTATATATAGTCCCAAGTTGGACTAGATTGTCCATTCTTTTCTTGAAAGCTAGAGCATTGCAGAGCATACTTTGCATTAAGGAATTCTTATGCTTTCTCTAGAGACAGCAAACGCTCCTTTCCTTTTCTGTTTTGGAGCAAGGAAGGAGGAGGTAGCTCTGATAAAATCTTTAGCTTTAGCCTTCCTGAAATCGAATTCTGCTAGGAGGCAAGAGCTGGAAATGGGTCCTGCTGAGCTCAGACAGTGAAGGTCTCCATATGGCCTTGTTGCTGCCTTACCACTGCAACACACAATGATCATGTATTTGGCACTATAAGAAAATTCTACTAATAGTAGGAACCACATGCTTTTGGAGTTCCCATTCACTTCTGTCCCCAGTGGACTAGCCACACTAGCAAGTGTGGACTGCTTTAAAGCACCCAGGAAAATTGTGACATATGTCAAATACTGTAATAGTAAGCTTGAATAGCTGAGATAGGTCCAGTCAAATCACTTAGAAAAAGTTTCAGTACATTTCCACTCACCTGCTGTCTGGCTCCCTAGTAGGAAGCTAAGCAGCAGGACAGACCCAGAGTGGTGAGATAAAAGTGTCTTGAATAAGAATGATTTCCTGAACAAGGTCATGTCGTTGTTCACTGATAAGTTCTTGCATGTGTATATGTTCACATGTGTACTCATTGACATGGGTGCTGGAGCTATTCCTCTTTCCTCAAATAGAAAGGAACTGATTCTGATTGAGTTGCAGGTTCCTGTTCAACTCTGAATCTGAGTTACTAAGTGCCAAATACAGTGAGGATAGGATGGGTTTCTTGGTTGTGATTTTTGGGCATCTTGAAAATATACATTCATCAAGGCCTTGAGTAAGAAAGAACAAGTCTTCAGAACTCTCTAAGGAGTGACTTTCTTCCACTTACATGTTGAGCAAAGATCATTTGACCTTCCAATAAAGAAGCTGAGAAGGAAAATTCAAACATATCTGGGGCTGATTTCATGTCAGCAAATGTTTTTCTGAAGCAAAGAGTTGATTTCTACTGCATTTTTCACCCACCTGGTTTGATAATATTTTTCAAGAGGCCTGGAAACTAGAATCTTACATCAGTGAGTTCTGGGTACAGAGAACAGGCAGTCTGGTTTCCTTCCTGTCTGGTCCTCTTCAGACGTGTCTCTGGCAAGATATTCGAAGCAAAGGAATCCGTTACCTACATTCATTTTGCATTAAATGAAACAACCATGGAGTTCAAGTGAAGGGTGTTTAACTCTCATTATTTCTTAAGCCTGAAGAAGAAACTGGATTGGCATTCTCTAATCGGCACCTTTGAAGTCCCTCAGTTGCTTCAAGTACTTTGAGGCTCCCAGCTATTATGACTGAACCTTTCATCAGTTTGAGAGATAAGGACTAGATTTATGCTTTTTTTTGTGAAGAAATTAGTTTGATAGTCACAGCATGCTGGTGGCTACAGGAGTCACAGATTCAACTTCCTGAATTCTCTGTTCACTATTTATTTTTTCCTGTTGGCTTTCGTGCAGTGCAGCAGGAGTCACTTTTGCTGATAAGCTTTGGTGATTTCAACGCACAATCTCTGCTATTGCCAGTAGTCTTCAGCTGTAGTCCACCACATCATGGAATTACTGCTACATGACTGAATATGTGCTTTAAGTGTGTCCTTGGAGCATTTTAGTGGCCTACTTCTCAGCTATTTACCATATTTTAATCAGACATTAAAAAAAAAAATGTTTTGGATAATCTGGTTTTGGCATCCTAGCAACATGCCCAGAGCAGCATAAGCAAGCCTGCAAGGCAGTAGCTTTGATGGTGTTTACTTGATAGCATGCTAATTGGCGTTTAGGTGTTAAAATAGCAAAGAGTCAAAGATGGTACATACGGAATTTGAGATATCTGACGTGATGCCTGTAAGTTGTCCAGATATTGCAGCTATTAAGAATGATGATGGCTATGACATGTGTTGCTTTTGCTAGAAGTCTTTCATTTCAGGGGTGCTGCTTTTATCTCCTAAGGCTGCTCTGGCTTTCATGTCCCTCCTTGGGACTTTCTGACCATTAAAGGGGTTCTGAGACACTCTCCAACTCAAATTAAAGAATTTCTCTCCAGATGTCACTGCTGCACTGTCAGTTTTCATTACTGACCTGACATGCTTTTCACCACAGTTGGAGTAGGATCTCTGTTTCCTATATACTGATGCTGAGGCCAAATTATTTGGCAGTGCCATTGAAACAGTCAGTAATATGTTGAAGGTTCTCTTGGCTAGAATTCCTCAGCCCCAAAGTAGGCATTTAGGGTTGTTTTAGGTTTGTGTTTCTCAGCAATTTATCCTGCCTAGGTCCCTGACATTTTTAATGCATGTGTGGTGTGCACACTTACCATTCTACAGAAAGATGTCTAGACACATGCGTAAATACCTAAGGTTTTCTGATGCATGTGGACCATATACAGCAGTCTAGGCAACTGAATAACAAATAAGGCAACAGATGTATTATCTACCACTTTCCAGATGCCCAAGTTCCACTTTTACTGCTTGCTTCAAGTTCTTTCTAGTATCCAGAATGTGGGAGCTCTCACAGAATCCTGGAAAGTTGGTCACTTGTGGTAGCAAGGAAGTTAAGTAAATACAGGAGTAAGGTGCAAGAGTGGGTGGTGGCATTTTTGCTTGATGTTCTCATTGCTGTTCAGGAGTCTCCCAGAGTGCATCACTACTTATGGAATGGGACATTTCTTAGTTGTTTTCCAGTTTATTTAAATCTGTTCTTGCATCTGTAAGTCTGTTGCTGTAGCAATGTTTTGTTGGGAGCAAAAACATGCTCCCAACTGATAGGACAGAAGAAGAGAGCATAGGGACTACATTTTAGGGAGGTCAGGAATACTGATTATCTACCTAGTAGTTACCACTGGTATTTCTGAAGCAAAATTAATAATCCTTCATATTGCACTTTGGTCTAATGAGGCAGGGGAAAAAGAGGAATGGTTTGATCAGGTGTAGGTTTAAGAGCTCTGAAAGATTTTTCAGCCATGGATTACACCTGGGTGGCCAAAGAAAGATGTGAGATCAAAGGTGAAAGATCTCTGAGAGATGATGGCAGTGACTCCTGCTTCACTTGTGAAATACCACATAGTTCTTGAACTGTGGCAATTTCGCTTTAGGTGTATTACAGTATTTTAAGTACCTTGGCTTGTAAATTAAATTAGCTGATCTGATTTACGATCAGATCGATATCTCTGCTTTGGAGCTGACAACATCGGTCCTTTGCCTGGTGCAGATAGCTGTGTTGTTTGGCGCTCTGATATTCGCCTACCACCACGTACCTGTCACAACCCGTAGCCTCTCTATATCTCAGTTCATTATGTTTAAACTGGGGTTAATGAAAACTACCTGCACAGAGATTACATGAGGAAATATGTTCCTTTTCAGTATCTTGAGATATTTACAGTGATAGGAGCAAGAAATTTATGTAGGTTTTTCCTGGAACAGGCAAAGGCCTTTGTTCCTCAAAATCTGCTTTTTTTTCTTGGTAATTGTATAAGGATGAAATGATAAAAATGAGTAGAATTTGTGTGATGTAATTTTACTGATACATCCTAAATATTTTTTGAGAATTAATGCTTCTTATGTTTTCTAAACTAGTTTTTTATAGCTTATAAATCAATAATGAAAGTCTATTCAATGTGTATTTAATGTAATTGGAGCTGTGGATGTGCCATTTTAATCTCTGTCTCTGAGTTGCCTAAAGATGTTGATCAGTACCAGCAATACAGATTTTAGAGGATGGACCATTTATCCTGTTTTTTCCTGAACTTTGATTTGTGTGAATTGTGTTAACTTATGTGTATTTTATAGTCCACATTGGCCTGGCAATTACAAATCAGTATGGTAGCCACTGGAAAACAAAACAAAACAATTTCATTATGACCATTTGGCCCGTTTTCTGACACACTATCAAATAATAGTAAACAGAATTGACTTTGAACAGAACAAACACAGATTTTTAGTAGAACAGAGGCATATAGTGCTTTTTTAGGGGTTTTGTTGTTTTTTGAGGGGGAGAGGAGGATTCAGCAAGGTAGAAAAATTAAGATAAAAACTGCATGGACAATGACTGATGAGATGATAAAGTGAGAAAAGAACATGGTGAATTCTCTCAAAATAAGTTGTTGCTGCTGAGCTCTTCTTTGAAACGTTTTAATCAAAAGAAAGACCAAACCCCAACATTTCAACTAATTATCTCACATTTGTTTCATTCTGATTCATAGAAAATTTCACCTTGGGTAGGTTTACGCAAGATCAACATTTCTTACTGGGGATGGGATGATATGTCTCCTTTTACGAATACAACTCTGCAGTGGCTTCCTGGAGAGCCAAATGACTCTGGCTTCTGTGCATACCTAGAAAGAGCAGAGGTGGCAGGTCTGAAAGCGAATCCATGCACTGCAATGGCAGATGGTCTTGTGTGTGAAAAACCTGTCGGTAAGCAATCCTTTACACTCTGTTACTGTTACTGTCATGATTAGCAAGCTGTTTGGGTTTTCATTTGGCTAAGAGTGATTTTTGGACAATTTGGATTAAATAATTACAAAAAACTTCTACATTTTTGTTTTTTTGAAAAAATAGGGAGCTTGACTCTAGGAAAAAAACAATATTCCTAAAGCAGAAAATGTTTATTTGTGAGTTAGTTTACATGGCTTAGTTTACATTCCGCAAGTCTTGTAAGTTGCCTCTAAACAGTAGTAGTCAGTGACAACAGTGATTGTAGCATGAAAGTATCTGTGGAGGTGTTCAACAAGGCTGAGTTTTCTTTCTGAATCCAGCTGAACATCGATGAACATTTTAATGGTCTGAAAGACTGTCAAAACCAAAATTCTTGTTTCTATCTTTTAGATTTGTTTGTGTGTAAAGATCACTGTGGCAAATAGTCACTTGACAGTTCAAAATTAGCATTTTTATGCTCTGATTGTCCTGTGTTTCTCTTCATAGCTCTGGGGTTGAGCACGTGAAGTTCCTTAAATTTCCCCTTCAGATTTATTTTGTGCATTGTCTCTGCAAAACTGGAAAATAGCTGCATTGTTGGTGTGTTGGGAACACTACCTATCAGTCTGATGGTTTTGCTGTGAAATGGTCAGACTTAACTTCTATAACCAAAGCATGGTCTTAATGGTCAGAGTGGTTAACTTGCATAACCAAAGCGTGATCTTACCAATCCTTTATTTTCTTCTAAGCGATTCCAAATAGTAATGCAATTACAAATATATATTGTACGCTTGTTGCTGCTGCCACCTATACTTCCTAAAAAATTTGTATTTTGCAGTGTCCTTAATTTTGAGTTAATAGTTAATTATTTACCAGATGTTTCTCAAAGTAGCGGAAGATATAGTCACAATGGAAGACACATCTCAAAACGCAAAGGATACGCTAGGTGGAATACAGCTGACATTGAGATGCAGTATTTTACAATTAGATCAACATTATATGCATCTGTTACTGGTGTCTTGTTTTAGGGCTTTTTTTTGATCTTTAGGTGCTTCAAAGACTGTAGGAATCAAAGTACTTCAGCCTTCTGAGAATACTTTTATAGTTCAGCTGATCTTTGTTAGTTTTTTCTTTGTGTTTTTTATTAATTGCAAACCACAGCTTGAATATGTACATAGTAGGTCAAATCCAGTAACAGCCTTGGTTAAGTGATTTGGCATACTGTATTATCAGATGAAGAACAGCTTGGGAACTTGGCTTGTATTGAATATGAGTCAATAATATACAAAAACATGGCAATATATAGGAGGACTTGATCTCAATGTTTCACAAGGCACTTCTGTATGTCTATACTTTTGTGTTCGTACCTAAGAATTACTATACTCTTGTTCTTGTACATTTTACAGTTTCATTTGAGATCAAAGCAAAAATCAGGAGTTAGGGTTATACAAATTCTTTCTGTGTGTTACAACTTTTTGAGATGAAATACAGTGCTAACCTAGTTAAAATGTGGTCCCTAGAAGAAAAAAACAAATAATCAAAACCCAACCAACAAAAAAAACCTCAACCAAATCTGTTTTGCATTGAACAATGTTTCTTTCATATGTACACTGTGTAAGGCAAAATTTTAGGGTATAAGGCATAAGTCAAATATTTGCTGCTTATACACTGTTAAACTAATGAGAACAATAGACCCAGAACTCTACTTGCTATAGAAGTTTGAGACTTACTTTGTCATGTATGTGCAAGTAACTAAGCTGACATTACCAAGCAATGAATATTAAATATACTATTTTAGTATATAGATAAAATTGTTGTGTAAATTTTTAAATGGACTCTTTTAGAGCTCTAGTATGATTAATGCGAAGTATTACTTAATATTTTTTATAAAATATTATTGTATTTATATAGTACACAATAAGTTTGGCCTAAATTATTTATAGCTAATTAAGGAAGCAACCACTTTCGCTTAAACAAGGATTTTTCTAATGGAACATATGATTAAAGAAAAAGGAGATTGCACTTGTGTTCAAGATTATAAATGTTCATGGTTCTTTTCCAGTTAGTCCCAACCAGAATGCCAGACCCTGCAAAAAGCCATGTTCCCTGCGAACAACGTGTTCTAACTGCACGAGTAATGGTATGGAATGTATGTGGTGTAGCAGTACGAAACGGTGTGTTGACTCAAACGCCTATATAATCTCCTTCCCATATGGACAGTGTCTAGAATGGCAAACTGCCACATGCTCCCGTGAGTATCTTAATGAACGTTCATTCTGTTAAGTATACCGTTGCATTTTTTTTCCACTCAAAAGGGCATCTAATATGAATAGGATTCAGCACATTCACTAATGATAAAAATAATTTTAAATGCATCACCTTATGTAGCTACTAATGTGAGCAGTCAGTACTGTGTATTTTCTGGATACAGAGAAAATATTGGTAATTCTTTTACGCTCAACCATATTTAGTCTGTTAGAACAGATAGCAAAAATTGTTTATTATATCCAGATAAAAAAACCCCAAACCTATGGTTATTTGTGTGACCAGCATTAGTGTGTCAGATAATGGCCATGAGCTGGAACAAAATACTCTTAAAATTATGCCACATCTAGTTATTAAAAAAAGGAGGTGAGCTGAATTCAGAGTTTTTAAGATTCTGATTTATTATGTCAGTAGAATCCAAGAAGTACATTTTCGTAGCATGCAGAGTTAAAAACAAGGCAGGTGAGTTCTGTGTCAAGCAGTGAAGGTACTCCTCAGATGTCCCCTTTGGAAGCGCTTCTCATCAGAAATTGCACAATGCCTCTCTAGGAGAATAAGAAACCTACCCAATGTACCTTTCAGTATTCCATTCAGCTGAAGCTGCTTCTTCCCAAGTCAGTAGTGACTGGTCCTTGTCAAGTTCAGCCCTGTGCAGTTCCAGTGTTTATCAGTGCCATAATTCATGTAGGTGCTGGAGCAAGCTTCCTGATGCCTTAGATCCTTGTCTCAGTAGTGGTTTATTAGAAAAATTCCTCAGTTGCCATCCTACGGAAGACTCATCCTTAGCATTTTTACTGTCCTTCAAGATTTGATGAAAATGTTTCCTACCTGTAAAGGATTCCAATCCAACCTTAATATGTAAGACTTCGGAAGTGTACCATTGAACTCTCATTATTGCTCTTCTCTCTGAGAGTGTTTTTCTAGTTACTTGTGACTTCCTTTCCCTCTCCAAAGGGTCTTTTGATATCAGAGTCTCTGGGATATTTTATTTCTGGATATGTTGTGCCAGGATGGATGATGTTGTCCAACAAGAAGCAACTTGCTTTTAGAGTCATAATTAGATCATGATTCCATTTAATAGTTTATGGATGTGAATACAAAAGCTAGTTACTTGCTTTCACCTAAGCCTCAGGAAAATATAAAATAAATGAGGTCCTGCCATATCTGTAATAGGAACCATTGCTATATTCTAATCTTAGGAGAGAAGAATGGCTATATGTACCAGGTCACTACATTTATCTGGGTTAAAGGAAAATAAGGCATAGGAAAACTTTTCTGTCAGGTAAAACTGGCCAAGGATGGTGGAACTTGCAGAGCCTGTATTCCTAACTTAATAGAGATTCCTTCTTCATCCTTAGTAATCATAAAATATAATGAATCAGTACAATGTTGACGTGTTCTGGTAAATATTTGTACTTAGTAAATTTTGGATGTTAATCGAGCTTCTATGACCCAGGTTCAGTGTGGACTAGAAGTAGGGTTTATGTGTTTCTTGGGTCCTTATGTTCTCTAAACCCAGCCATCAAACCACGTTGGGTCTAAGAACAAAATAATAGGAATACTAAATCTCTTGTCCCATGCATTTAGAATAATAATACTGTAATTATGTAAAAGTTTCTCTCTCATAACAGTTCATTAAACTTTTTTTCACTCCTGTAAGGAATAAATTTTGCAACTTATAAATTATTGGTAGTGAGTTGTGGCAGAAGATAAGTAGATAGAAAATTTGGAGATAAAATAGACAGAACACCACATGAGTGACGCTTAGCTTGTAAAAATAACATCTATTATTTCAACCTGAACTTTTAATTCTCTTATTGTGTTTGTGTAGTATTTGCACGTCATGCAGCTTTAATTTCTATGGGGAACACAAAAAAAATTGTTTTTAATGTAATGTCACTTTGTCAGGTCTGTAAAATTTTATATTAAATAAGGCAAATGGGATTTGCTATTTACCAGTTCATCATTGTGTAAAGGCAGTATTTTCTATTCAACAAATTAAAGAAAACAAGATTCTGTGTCTGTAAGCAGGCTTTTTTCAGAGTTTAACTCATTAGATATTTTGCATTCTAAATAAAAAAATGAATGCCCAAGTGAAACATGGTTCAGACATTGTTTCAGTCTAAATGACTTGAAAATTTTGTTACGTAGATACATCATTATTGCTGCTGAGGTAACGAAGTATTAGGTGGATTCCCCTATCAAGGGGTAGTGTTTCTACTTACTTGAAGAATAGAATGTAACTATACTTTAAAAAAAATAATCTTTATTTTATTTTTATTCTGAATGACTGATTTCTGAGTTTTTGGATATTTTGCTCTGAATGAAAAAAAAAAAACCAAACCAGGCATTGTATGATTTATTAAAAAAAAAAACCAAACAAACCACAAAACTATAACAACTGAGAACTTCACATTTATTTTCACAACTTGGAATTAAAATGAAGAACACTGTTTTATTGGTGACATTTTGTCATTTTAATACCTGCTTGCCAAAAAGTTGTGTTCCACTCTTCCCCACATCTTCCATTCATTATGACTTTTGATTGAATAGCTGACAGTTGAACAATCTTGGAGCACCTCTAGAATTTAAAATAAAAAAATTCTGCTTGAATATCGCCTTCTTCCATAAACAAGAACTTCTCAGTTAGCTCTCTTCAGCTTTGCAGCTGAATGCCACTACAGAGAATATCTGAGGATTTTTACTTTCAGTTCTGTTTTATCTTCCATGAAGATAGTGCAGCTGATACTTCAGAGCTGTTTTCTCCTAGCTTTATAAATAGCAGCATGAGAATTTTTTTGATCATTTACAGTGCATCTCTGAAAGGGCAAAGCAAGCAGTACAGAATGGTGGTCTTTATTTTTCTGCTGATCTTCTAATGTATTCAGAAAACAAAATTTGTATCATTCAGCTTCAAATCTGCTGAGGTTTGGTTTAAAGCTGATTTGTGTCACATGGTTGACATTGATTTCCAAGAACAGTTGAACTCACNTTAAAATGAAGAACACTGTTTTATTGGTGACATTTTGTCATTTTAATACCTGCTTGCCAAAAAGTTGTGTTCCACTCTTCCCCACATCTTCCATTCATTATGACTTTTGATTGAATAGCTGACAGTTGAACAATCTTGGAGCACCTCTAGAATTTAAAATAAAAAAATTCTGCTTGAATATCGCCTTCTTCCATAAACAAGAACTTCTCAGTTAGCTCTCTTCAGCTTTGCAGCTGAATGCCACTACAGAGAATATCTGAGGATTTTTACTTTCAGTTCTGTTTTATCTTCCATGAAGATAGTGCAGCTGATACTTCAGAGCTGTTTTCTCCTAGCTTTATAAATAGCAGCATGAGAATTTTTTTGATCATTTACAGTGCATCTCTGAAAGGGCAAAGCAAGCAGTACAGAATGGTGGTCTTTATTTTTCTGCTGATCTTCTAATGTATTCAGAAAACAAAATTTGTATCATTCAGCTTCAAATCTGCTGAGGTTTGGTTTAAAGCTGATTTGTGTCACATGGTTGACATTGATTTCCAAGAACAGTTGAACTCACCCCCCCCCCTTTTTTCCGTATTTCAGAAACTTCTTGAAACATTTCCTCCTATTTGAAATCTTCCAAGTCCAGTGATACAAGAGCTCATGCTCCAGCTTTCTGCACTGTTAAAAAGTCCTTTTGTGATTCAGATTCTCAACTGCTTGTTTTCTTGATATCTTCATGCACCTTTACACTACTGGAGTATTTTTTTCTCTGACAACTTTCATTATTTTTAAACAATGTTAATAGTTGCTGAGGTCAGAGTAGCTAGCTTTATTCTGTTGTCAGTTTATATGATTACTGACATTGTTCTGCTTAGTATAGCCTTTATAGCATGGATTCAAGTATTGTCTTTATGGACTAGAGTGGTCCAGGTAGCTGCAAAAATTAGTTGGATATTGTGTCCTTGCTGCNAAGAAAATTAACTGTATCCCAGCACAAAAAGAAACATAGACTATTTCTGGCTTCCTAGTAGGCTCTTTCTGAAGTTCATGTATGCTTATAAAATTTATTTTGAAAGTGTCTACAAAGTGAATGTGAGAAGAGACAGGGACCCATAGTGATCAATGCTCAAATGATTCTGATGTTAATTTGATTCAGTGTTACAGCATTAATTTAAAAATTTAACGTGTAGCAGAAAAAGCTCAAATAAACTTGTGAACTCTAATGGTGTTCCTGAAGATACTAAAGTATTAATTTATTATTCGTAAGAAATGGCATTAACTTCAGAATATGAATTTTATTTGCTTCTAAACAGATTTCTTAAAATGAGGAAGACCACTTCTATGAGAAATTAAATTATTTAAATAGAGTATAAAAGAACTAGATGGGCATTTAATTTTTGCTATGAAAATTAAAAAATGAAACCTCATTTACTCTAACAGGCAAGACTCTTAAGATATATAGTTCAATTACATGTGATTGAATTATGACTTGTAGCTTAAGAACCCTTTTTTCTGGAAAGATGTGTAGTATGCTAGCTTGTTTCAAAAGTTCTATATAAGAAGACTGACTCGTGTGTGATCCTGGGATACTTTGTACTCAAATTTTGGGTTCAAATACGAATTATCACAATTTTTCTGTCGTTGTTACTCTTATTTGGATTATTAACCTTGTCTTGATTTCTAGAGTTTTTGTTGCAAGGACTGTTGATGTCAGTAAAATTTGTAATATACACATCCCATAATGTATATTAATAATGAGCACATAATATATATTTTAATCATGGGATTTAATGAAGATGCGTAATATTGTTGTTCTGCCTCATTGTCTTTGAAATTGTTGTTGTTGCGTTGTGGTGGAACAAACACCTGCTGTATATTTTGTGATCCCTGAAGAGGTACAACCTTTAAAGAAAATGGAAGTTTTGCTTCTAATGTTACTGAAATTTTTTAATTTGTACAAGGAAATAGAAATGCAAAATTGTTTCTTCATCAACTGTTATAAGATCCTAGCATCTTATTTTTAAACTCTCCCCCCCCCCAACAAACAAACAACAAACCAAAACCCAAAACAAAAAAAAAAGCTTGCATTAATGTTGTATTCCATGTAATAAAGCTCAAAACTGCTCTGGACTGAGGACCTGTGGACAGTGTTTGGAGCAGCCTGGGTGTGGATGGTGTAACGATCCCAGTAACACTGGAAAAGGGCAATGTTTGGAAGGATCATCAAGAGGCCCAATGAAGCCTGTTGGCATGCACTCTAATGAAATGGTGCTTGATGCTAGTCTTTGTCCAAAAGAGAAAAATTATGAGTGGTCTTTTATCCAGTGTCCAGGTAAGGTCTGCTTCCTTTCTTTGTTATATATGAAATAAGAGATGTTTCTCTATTTAAGCATGCCAAATGAAAATAATTGTGCTGAGTAATACACATAACATTTGCATGAGAGATTTGTTTTTCTAAAATATTTCCTAAATATATAGTTTGTTGGTCTCTGTCTACTGAACACAAATGTGCTTGCTGTCATGCAGGTTCACATATGAAATATAATGCAAATAGTTTAACCAAAATTGCCATTTATTTGTAAATAAGTTTTCACCCATCCTACCCTTCTACTTTTCCAAATCCAACTATATGGATTTGCTTCAGCTTTTGCTTGCTTCTGGCTTCCGTATCCATCAAAGAAGTGTGCTGCTGGGGAGAAGTTCGCTACAGGCAACTGCTGACGGCCAGGAGCAGGGACGTCCTGTGTCCCCGCTGTTCCTGCAGGAGTCTGGCTGGCTGTGAGAATGGGGAGCTGCCAAATAGCTGAGCTGTCGATCTTGTAGACATTTCGAGTAAATAGAATGTGTGCTTTTGCAATCTTAAAAGAGAATCTCCAAAATCTAAATTTAAGCCATACCAATCTGATTATAGTATTTTAATTTTTAAGTGCTTTGGAAAAGTAAGCAAGACATCGGGTGCTTTAAGACAGTGGAAGCTGAGCTGGTGCAGCCTCCTGTATGGAAACACTCAAATCCTGAAACCGGTGTCCTTGCAGCAGTGTAGTACTACAGGCAAATGAAAAGCTCGCTGGGGAGTTTAACAGACCTCCAGTGGTAATTGACAATAAATCATACATTTTAAAAGACAGCTTGAAAACTTGTTTCAGAATAAATGGTGTAATTGTGCTAAAGGAATTTTTCCAGCAAGTGTTCCTACTGCTGATAATTTTGGAAGCTGGGGCTTCTCCAGGATCAAAACTTTGACGGGTACATGCAGCTACGTTTGTTTGCTCTCCCTGGTACTTTTTTCATCAGCATATTCTCTGTGTGTGTGTGTGCGCGCGCGCATATATATGTGTGTTTTCTATATATCTTTTTATATGTAACTGCGTGTATCACTATTATTTAGAAAGCAGAATCACGGAAGGAAGTTTTATTCTGGTATCTTTTTTTCTAAATACATAGGTAGAGAGTAGATTTTTTTTTTTTTCAGTTTTAGAATAATTAATTGAAACGTAAAACCAAGTGAACACTGCCAAATGTTAAGTTAAAACCAAAAAACCCCAAAACATCTAATACCATTTCCTGAACAAAGCAGTCTCTAGGAAATTTCTAGAAACAATAGAATGACATTACATTGTATGGAAAGTTCAGTACTTAGTCTGTATGTTAAAATACAGGTACGTTGATAAGTGTGTTGTTAGACTTTCACTGCAAGACATGGTATTTACCACCGGTGAAACTGTGATGGATATATATATTGCCTAAAATGTCTGTGTTAAAAGATTTCATCACCTTAGTTGTTTAATATTTGTTCTTCATGGATAAAAGACTGTATTCAGTGTATGTTCTGACCAAGAATTCACTGAAGTTCCACTTTAGTTTTAAAAACCCACTAGTTTTATGAGTTTAAGGGGCAAATCCTACAGAAGTCATAGAATTAAAATTTCAATTGATGTGAAATTTCTTTTTGATTGCTATAGGCCATCCCTAAGCTTTTGTTCATTTTCTTAAAGCATTATCTGTAATGCATTATACTAACACAGCTCATTATTAGCGCAGCAATAATTTGATGTACTTGAAATAAGCTTGAAATGATAATAAATGTATATAAACTTACTGAACAGTTTGTTGTTTGGATGGAAATAAAAATAAATAGGTTATAGCATGTACTTTGAAGATTATTCTGTCCCATTGATGAATAGTTGGCAAACCATTCATGTATGCACTTAAATTTCCTTGTAGTTCATATCCATGCTCTTTATAGTGCCTCTGGGCAATTGTGTTGTTGATAAGTATTTTAAGCTCTTTGTCATTTTCTGTTTGTTCAAATTTTTAAAACTAGTATTCAACAGGTAGCATAAAAAAATGTTTCTTTTTGTTTACTGGTCATTTTGAAATCAATATTTCTCAAAGCAGCTGTCAAAATATTTCTTTTGAGATTAATATATTTTTTTATCAGATTTGTCCTTTAACTGAACTATTATTATAAATAAAGTCACAAATATCATATACTTAAAAAAAAAATAGTGTTGGGATTTCCTCTCATGAGAAGAGCAGTTTAGGTAGAATGCAAACCCACGTTTGTCTTTAAAGATTGAATTTGTCCTCTGAAAAGCAGTGTGAATTTATTCTAACTAGTTTGTTTACACTACAACTAGTTTGTTAACTAGTATCTTTACACTAGATCCAGATTGTAATGCAGACATGCTTTTTATATGTTTTTGTGTATAAAAAGTATTAAGTATTTCTTAAAACTACAATTATCAACATTTGTCAGCACCACCAACCATTTCAAGACAGAGGTCAAAAGCAAATGAGACATATTAATTGCTTATCTCCAGGGCAGCCCCACTGAAGATTCAGCTAAATCACATTTGTATATGTGAGGAAAATTACTCTGTTGCTTCCAGGGATGTACATTAAAATAATTTAAAGAAAAAATGACTTTTAAAAATATAACTCCTAGTTCTTATTTAAATGATGGTTACAGCATCTAATTATTTTAATTTTTTAATATATTTTAAATTATTTTATTTTTTTTCTCATCTGTATCACAGAAAGTTGTTGAATTGTGCAGTTCTGTCTTTCCACTTTTCTCAGAGATACATATTTTTAGGAAAAGCAGCAAATATATAATATTTTTAAATGGTGTGCCATGTCAATTGCAGATTGTATTGGCTCCTATTGTATATATCTATTTTTG
>VZTL01077234.1:10701-23010 GCA_013400535.1 Scopus umbretta | reverse complement strand
GGAAAAAATAAAATAAATATAAAGTTTGCAAAAATATTGCCTATCATGATACTATGTCTCAGTTTTAGTCTATGCGTGCTCCGTGCTATACATGCTTACTGCTGGCAGTGTCGATGAGACCAATGCAGGAACAAAAATACCCCAAGTTAGGGTTAGGTTTAGGCTTAGTTACAAAAAAATCTACCCCACCTTTTTTAAAAAAAAGAAACAGCCCAAACACAATAAAATTCAGACCAGACATGGTTTTGTAAAGTTACAAGTGAGGGTAACTTACCTGGATGCCATATTATCTTTTAATATTATCTAATAATAAGCTCTATGGAGATAGAACTGTAATGCAAACAATTAATTGATGTTAATTTGGTACGTATTATTTAGAGATGGATTTTAGTGATTGCCATGGGTTCTGTGAATGAGGAAGGACCTTTGCTTTATTAGATCTCGAAAGAAAGATTTGCCTTATCCGCCCTCCGGTTGTGTCACTGTTTTGCGTGGATATCTCATACAATTCACTTTGCATCACACTGCTTGACACTGAACACATTTGTTGCCTGTTGAGACTTTAGAAACAGATTTAAGTTTTTCCCTTCTACTTTAGCAGCAGAAGACACAATAACATTTTTGGCCTCCAGGGGTCTCTAGAATATTTCACCTTGTTTCAGACTGTTAATGCTCACCTGAAAATAGTTCTATAATGATTAATGGGTCCAGTTAATGCTCCGGGTTGTGAAAAGACATAGAGATAAGCTTCAATATCCTCCGCTGTTAATCTGCAGCCTTTCCTTCCGATTCCAGTGGCCTGGCTGGTAAATAAACTTTTCAGAACCTACAGAAGGAAGAATAAAGAGCCACTACGTAAGATAACTAGAAAATGTGATTTCTCTCCTTCAACAGGACGCATCTTTCTAAAATCTATTTATACATTGTTTAGAGTATAATGAATGGTTTAAATGCTTTTTTAGAGAGCTATGTGTAAAGCACATGGTAAACTTATTTCTGATAGAACTTATTTCAGAATAATCAAGTACAGGCGAATACCAGTGTTACCAAGTTACTCAGTTCTCTCAGGGCTGTATGCATGTAAGGAGGATGCACACCTGCAGCTGGTTTTTCCCTTCCTATATGCTTGTACTTATTTTTTAAGGTTATACAAGGTGTTGGCCTTGTTTGTTCCTCAGGCAGAATTAATCACCTGGCTGAATTTGACACCCAGACGCCCAGGCTGCCTGCCCTGTAGCAGGCTCTGAGGGATAAGGGGATGTCCCACTGCAAGCAGGAGCTTCAGATAAGTCAGCAGGAGTTCCCCAGGCACCACACGTGTCCCACTGGCACGGGCACAAGTAAAACCAGCTGACTGTCGAGGTGGAGCAATGCACTGTAGTGCTGGAGTTTAGAAATATGTACCTGAACGCCTCCCCGGAATGCAAAAGCAAGAGTTAGTCTCAGAGACTCTACGTACTTATATCCTACTTCATAAAAATCTATAAAGCTTAAGAAGAAAAATCAGAAAGCTCTGTGTTTTTTCCAGTAATTATAACTACATCGGAAGGGATCAACGTAGGTGGCAATTCTTCCATCACTCACAGTTAAATATATAAACAAGAGCACTCATTTTGCTCACCTTGAAATCATTTACTGTAAACATGAATTCAGGAAACCATGGCATTTGGAAAAAGAAGTAGTAACCAGATTTAATCAATTGTGATGGATGTCGTAGAATGTATTCTGAAACAAAAATGCCCATGAATTAAAAATGAAAACTGATGACTCAAACAAAATTACTGTTAATATTACTATTTTTTAAACTTAAAGGAATGTTTTAAAAATATTACGTTAGAGCATGCTATGTGACAAAAGATGATTATTGTTTCAGGAGTAAGTATATGATGTGGCCATTAAAACATACTTCTTTTATATGTGTTAATAGAAACAAGTCAGCGAACCAGAAACCTGCCAAAGATTAGGTGAGGGCAGTGACATTGGAGAGTTTAATCGCATGAGAGGTTTTCAACTTAGAGGTCTAGTTGTGTAGCTAGTCCAAAGCATTTTTTTCAGCTGTGGAATGAGAGGCATAACTACAAATCTTTAAGCACTTCTCTCATCAAAGATGTGATGCATAGAAATCCGTAGATGATAATCCACTTACATTCTAAAGACGGCATCAATCCTGTACAGAAAGTACAGAATTTTTCTAACAGTGGTCGTCTTGGCAATTTCAAGAACCGTAATCAAGATTATACAGTGTCACTTTTTAAAGACATTGGAGCATATATAACAAAAGAAAATGATGTAGCCAAATTTGCATTGTCTTTTTTTTTTTTTTTAAATTGTAATTATGTGTCTCCAGTGAGCTGCAAGAGCCAATACTGACATTCAACTATCTAACTTCCTCGAAGCAACCACAGAATGTATGCAGGTAGTAGGAAGTCTAGAACTTATCCTTTACAGATGCAAATTCAGGAAGGCAAAATCACACTCCCAACATAGGAGATAATCTCTGAAATATTAATTCTGACAGTGAATAAAAATGGGTTTTAAAAAAAGTAAACTGAAGTGTCAGCTATCTTCTAAGCTTTCATGTCTTATACATTCTTAAATTGTATCACCCATTCTATTCTTCCCTGATGGACCATCATCAACACTGTTCACTTTACTTTTCTGCACAAGTTATAAACGGTGTATTTTCATTTAATCCACAGTCAAACAAAGTTGATCCAGGGAGACTTTATCAAGCTACAAGTACTTGAACAAATATGCAGACAAATACTAAGATATACTATAATAAAATGTATTTGTCTTCTATACAGCCTGGCTCCTGCTTTCAGTGAAAACACTGCAAAAAGCTCCTGTTTGCTCAGGTGGTGGTGAACAGACCTTTCCTTGGGTAAGTGAGGCTTAACTACCTGCCAAAATGTTCTTTCATGTCTGAGAAAGGTGCCCAAGAACACTGTGAGAACATGTGTGAGTGGTTCTGATTCTACCACGGTGTAAGGTCAGACTTACATTCAACTGAAACGAAAATGAAAGCTGCACTAAGTATTCTTAAATATTTCTGGGAAACAGGCTGACTTTTTAAATGGAAATAGGGTAAGGTCAGCAACTGAAAAAATTAGTGAGATACTACTTTCATTTTCATTACTGAATGTTGATCTAATCCCTATGAAATGTTTTGTAATTCTGAGTAGTAGGCAAGCTCAAAGCCTGTCACAGCAACAAATTTTGCTATTGCACCCAAATCCTTGTTTCTGCTCACTACTAGTACATTCCTGAGCCTGTAGTAAGTAGCCTGGAAAGGCTGTCTTGTTCCAACAAGTATTGTACAAGATCATAAACTGTTGCTTGTCACCTAAATTGGGATTAAATTTTAATCTCTGATTCACGTTTATAAAAAGGCTGTTTTATGCAGATTTAATAATGCAGTGAGGCCTTAACCTGGGCGTAACGCAATATATACCCCTGTTCAGGGAATTTTATTCTGCTGAAGTCATTTGTGGACCCTTCAAGGATTAAGAAAAACATCAGTAAGTATGGTTGCAAGCTCTCCAACTTCCTACAATCAATTATTTCCGAAAGTCAAATACCTGATACCTTACTGCTTCATAAAATACAGTCCAGACTGTGAGAGGCACTGCGTACTGGCAACTTATCTACCGAACATCTAACAGGGCGAGTAGTTGGCTCTTCTTTAGCAACCTCAAAGCAAATGCAATCTTAATGAAAATGCAGATACTCTGGATTAACAGAGACTGCTATAGAACTCACCTGTAAACACAGAAGGATGTGGAAAGTTAACCACAATCAGCTTAGTCACCATTTCAGGGTAGCATATAGCCACTAACCAAGCGATCATTCCTCCCCAGTCATGGCCAATCAACACACACTTGTTGTATCCTACCACATAAACACAGATTTGTGCTTTTATTTCAGTGGAATTTATACCCATACAAATTATCACATACAATAAAATCATTATTGGTCCAGCACATTTATTAATGTAACTACTTAATGCTGCACTGCTTCATTACTAACGGCCAGGAAAAATAGTGCACTATTAGAGTTTAAAAATTAACCAATAATTAAAATTATTTAGTTGGACTTCAGTTACACTTTAACTATACTACTTCAAATATCAAACTAAAGTCTCTTGGTATCCAAATGGCCACCCCGTTCATGTCTTGGCCAACGTAGGGTCAGATATACAATTCAACTTGCAGTCGTTCAAATGCACGTTTGTCATGTTTAGGGAGCTTGAAACTGCAGACAGAAAGACCGAGCAATCTCCTGAGCCCCTCCTGAGCAAAACTAATCCTTATGAATTTCTCTGAATATGGGAAATTATCTAAGCATTGAACATGACCATTATGCAAAGAGTGGGCATTATACTTAGTAGCCATATATATATATTATATATTTTTATATATATACACACACATATACTTATTAGGCTTGTAGCTTTTCTCCATATGCTGTTGTGATGGCAACTTTTAAAGTTCTCAGCATTCACATAGTTACTCTTCCATCCATAAAAATGGTAATTTAACAGCAATAAAAGGGCGGGTGTGTGTGTGTGTCATGACTGTGTTTTTGAAGGCCTAACTGTTCCTCCTTTAACCACTGCTGGAATATATACTGTAGCGTTAGATGTCATCACCCTCCTCATTGAGGACTGTAATGCTGAGCACATAGACTACAAATGAAATGTATAAACCAAACTGTCTAGAATTCTTACACACATTTGAACACAGTTGTCAAAGCACCTTATAACCCCTCTCGAATAGAAATATTTTGGACCACTTTTGCTATAATCAAGTTCTCCAAAATAATTTAACTTGGGGTTAGAACAAACAAAGATAACAAGCCCCAGAAGTACTTTTTTCAAAACATTCTAAGTCCTTATGAAATTGAATTATGATGAGAGCGCTCCTCAAGCATAACCATGGCATTACCATGGAGATTAAGACAACCAGCAAAGGTTGGAAAATATAAACACAGTGCGGGGACTGCCTGCCCAATCTTTTGACAATATTCAAACATCCCAAGCAAAGCAATTCCTAAATTCAAACCTTAGAACTGAAATCACTGCTTGCCTATTCTTCATGTGAAATGCAGTAAGTTGTTTCACTATCTGTACAGTATCCAGGGAATTAAAACGATTCAGAGAATGACAGTCTAATCCCGTGTCTTGCTGTTGGTATGGAAGAGAAATACCCTTCACGAGGTGTTACAATTTATTGCCAGAACAGCTATGCTTCAAACTGAACTGGAAGGGCAAATTTTGCAGACTTGCTTCAGGCTCTAGACTGTTACACCGTGTATTTGCCACAGGGAGCAATGTGTCCCGTGTTCTCCCTTCTGTTCTTCTCACTGTTGTATAAGACAGAGTGATTCAGCTCTTGAGAACTGACTACTGTGCAGAAGTAGTATTTTGGGATGTTTTTTTTTTTATTACAGCAGATGTACTGTCATCATCTTTATAAAGCCCACAATATTTATTCTATCCTGTTTGTGCAAGAAATACATCACCTGATTTAAATTCTTTGGTCTTCAAGTGCTGTTAGACTGTAATTCAGAACATTATCCACTAAGTGCAATGGTTAAGAGTAAGCAAAGGCCTTCTTAGGGAAAAAAGACTGTAGGTTTGTACTGCTGGATTTCACAGCACATGGGAAAGATTTAGTTTTAAACTCATGATGAAAAGTCATCTTTATATATTCTTTATTCTTTATTCTTCTATAATTAGACAACAAACCTTTTTCATTGATAATAGTCCATAAAATACGAGTGTCCTTAGACTTATATCTATACATAGCTGTAGTGTGTATATATTAAAGAGAACGCAGGTTTAAAAAAAAAGAAAAAAAAAATCAGTGCTAGCTCTCTATGGGTTTTTTCCCAGAAAATCAAGTCATCTATGAGCTGAGTAGTTTAGCTTTTACTAACGCACCTAGAGATTCCAAAATATCCTTGATATCTGTTATCAGGCAATCTAACTTGTAATTTTCTTTGTGAGAAGGAGCATCTGTTTCTCCATAACCTCTCAAATCCAGGGCCACCACTCGATATTCACTTTTAAATTCCCGCAACTGATGGCGCCAAGAATACCTAACAAAGGGGAAAAAAAAAAAAAGTTGGAGTTATAAGGTCAAGCAGTATGATACCAAAATGCACTTAATGCTTTTTCTTCCAAATAGGCGAAGGTAAAGTCGCACGGCTTTGTTTGCAACGAGATTCTTTTTTTCTTTCTGTGGTACGCTGATGGCCCTTTGTGGCTATAGTAGTTTTCTGCTCCCTTCTTGAATTCGCCAGTAAAGAAGTGCAGCTGCCTGCCTGAAAGGGGGCACGGCCAGAGCCTGGCTGTTTCAGCAGTTCCTGGAGTCTGGCACGGTCCCTGTGCTACAAAGGAAGCAGGCGTAAACCAGAGCACACAGAGGACTATTCTGTTTTATCCTTGGAGCCGTAGTATCATCAAAAAAGTAAGGTCTGAAAAGCTTTTTCTTCTCCCTGGCTTGCTCACACACACATTTTGATGGAGTAGGGAAACATGCCTCACGGCATGTTTCTTTTTTTTTTTTTTTTTTTTTTTTAAAAGGAAGAAAAANTTTTTTTTTTTATTTCTGAAAAGGAACGTCAGCTAATTCAGACGCTAAATAAACAAAAGAAATACAATGAATAACAGATGAACTTGGTGAAATTTATACGATTTATATTACGTACGCTTTCAGCTGTGTCTCTATACTACCACAATTGCTCCAGAACAATCTCTCAATGTGTTGGTACTTACACGCAGTATTTCACTGCTTGTGCTTCTATGGGAAAAAGTGGTAACATTACACACATTAAAAGACAAAATTAAGAACTCTGGTAAAGACCTGGGCTATTCCTCGTTTTGTAATAGCACGTAGTAACTAGATGTGAGTTATGAAGCAAAAATAACAAGAAAATGGTGGGTGTCATCCTGCAAGAGCTACCTGCCCTTCAACTGTTATTGCAACCAAATAAATTGCAGAACAGCCAGTACCAAGACAGACATGGCCTTATCTTATACTATAATAGAAAGATACATGAAGAACATGACCCTTCTAGGCATATATAATAATGGCTGCATCCCTCTGTGCTAGGATCTAGCTTTTACTTCTGCTCTTGTTTCAACAATCTCAGATAAATGAAATACGACATTTGGATCATCAGCCATCATGAGAGTGATGCACAGAATTCTACCTTAATTCAAACAGTATCTATATTGAACCACTGGCTCTTCCACTTTAGCTTTGCCTCCAGCCTATGAGGGATTTTGAACATAAGTAATATTACAGTAACACTCATTAATTATTGAAATTTGTATTCATATAAACAGAACGGTCAGAACCTTTTCATTTCGGTGCCATAAAATGCAAATACAAGATTTAGCTGAGATCTCCAGGAAGGAAGTTTTTACAGGCATTATACAATGACTTGGAAACTGAATTTGCCATGGTAACTGTTGTAGCTATCCTATATACTTCAGTAAGAAGAAACAACAGGGCCCGTAAATAAATAAATAAACCAACTATTTTTGTTTTCAGAAAATGTCTGCTTGCTATCCTCATCTTCTCTTTTCACAACAGTCCCTCATTCACCAATTGTCTGACCTACCAAACGGGCAGGTTTTATATTCAGAGAAATCCTTTTACCACATATGAAATGTAA
This sequence comes from Scopus umbretta, assembly GCA_013400535.1. Taxonomy (NCBI): domain Eukaryota; kingdom Metazoa; phylum Chordata; class Aves; order Pelecaniformes; family Scopidae; genus Scopus; species Scopus umbretta. The sequence goes on along the minus strand of VZTL01077234.1, from coordinate 15,324 downwards.
CTGTTGCACAACTGCTTTGCAAGTAGAATTTGGAAATGTTGGCAAATGCTTTCATTTTCATAAGGTTGAAAAATGGAAACTATTTTGTGACTTTCTGATCACACTATTTCTGAAAGGCAGCTTGTACAAAATGTAGCAGCTCACGCACAAGTCTTACAGGTACCCAGCTGTCTCAACACATTATGCCCAATTTCAAATATTTTATTATTGTCTTTCCACAACATCGGTATTAATTTTCAGGTTCTTACGCATCTAAAGCACTTAATGGCTCTGGTGCATTATATTCTTAAGTGATCTTTCAACTTCAGACAGGATCAATCACCCACTAAGGTCAGTATTGTCTGGTTACAGTTGTCCTACTTACAACCTTGAAACATTTGAAGGCAGAGGATTTGTTACAATTAAGAATTATAACTGTGAATCATATCCCCCCCCCCTTTTTTTTTGCTAGCCAAATGATACAAATTTGATGCTGCTTTAAATATCTCTTAAATTGTGATTCTTTTATCTTGTGCTCTCGGAATAATCTCTATTGCATAAAAAAAAATCACTGATTGAATTAGCAAACCAACATCAGTATTGGTAGCGTGACTGTTTTATAGACTATAGGCATCTAGTCTTCTTTTTAAAAACAGTTATGTAAACTATCCTACTGGTGGTCCCAGTGACCTATATAACAGTTCCTTATTCTTTCCTTTTGAATGGTCAGATAATACAATATATTAACTGTCACTTAAAGCATGACTCACCATTCTAAACTGTAAGAACGGCTTTCTGCTTTTTGAAAATAATATACCAGATCTCAGCAGAGTATGTCTATAAAATGCTAAATGTTCCATTACTATTTCCACTGTAGGGGAAATCAGCTGGAGTCTCAGCTGTCTTACTGCGTTAGAATATGCATTATGCAAGGTATGCATGTTTGCACAGAATATACAACCCCCCCATCTAACTGTCTTTTTAATCAAAGTTTACAGTTTTAATCCTTTTAGATAGCAATTTATTATTAGAACAATCTACTTCTCTGAAAATTTATCTTCAAATGAATATGACTTTCTACCACCATCCTCAAGGCCGTTCGTATCTGCCGGAAATTGCTAAGGGAAGAGAACTGACCTCTCTGTTTTACCTGGGTCAATTTATCATGGCATGACCTGAGTCCAGCTTGGAAGATCACAGTTCCAACAGTGGAGCCTAGCTCCATATCTGAGCTTAGAAAGGAAAAGGATCGTTTAACTTGCTGAATTACTGGCATCACCACTTCCACTGTTCCCTTAATTGTTTTTTTCGGTGCAAGTTCTGTAAGCCATGCTTCACTAGTTAAACCTGGCAATGACAGCCCGAGCAATTTGGTCAAATCATCAGACACATGACTGCTTTTTGTTGTTATAAACAAACATTTAGGATTGGGTTTGATTCATCGTTCATCTTATGATGAACTAATAATAGAACATTTCTCCCTGAGTAGCATTCTGAAATTAGGCTGCACAGTAGCCTATAGAACTCACAGTTCCTCTTCCCCTCCCCCAGTTAAAAATTAACGTACAGCGTTTTTAATAAATGCATAAATCCATATTGCACTTAACACATAATGAATCCTCACTTCAACACCCTCTGCTATAATTCAGAAGTTTAACCGTATTAGTACAAATGTTATCCAAACAGGAATTCATTAAAAATGAGCAGTTCCTTCCCAAAGTTTGAAGAAAAAGTGCACATACTTGGGGAAAAATGGATTGACAATGCAAAAAAGATGGTTGCTTTGTGTCAGCCTGCAGGAATTTTTTGTGGATGCTGCAGTTAAAAAATGTTTCAATGGTTTATTCCCTATTAAAAGCTCATGCCATTAGCTGGAACTCATAGATACGTAAAACGAATCACGCTGGGGATACTTAAGCTGAGATGATTACTCTCAGGTATCCTAAGCAGCCTCTTTTATACAAGAAAAAAAAAACATTGGGAGTTTTACCAGAATTCTGGAAAGCCATGAAGCAGCAGCATGAGTGGTTTACCCCTTTCGCCGGCAGCCACATAGTGGAATCTTAACCCCGAATCCTAAAACGAGAGAAAAAGGAGTGTGTTTTTATTGCTGCTTAGAACTGCTGTCCTGGCATTTGAAAGTGAATACGGTTTCAGACAATATTCTAAGAAACAACGTATCGCCCCTAGAAAAACAAAAAAAAAATTAAAAAAAAAAATCAAATTGTCATTTTCGGAAGCTGAAGTCGTCTGCGATTCTGAGATCGGGTATCTGCTAAACCCTGGCAACGCTGAGTATCCCACCCCAGCTGCCACAGCTTCTTCCAGGGAGGACCGTCTTTAACGTCTGTAACGTATAGCGTGTGTCAGGCTACGTCGACGACGTGCCAGTTCAGCCACGAGCGCGCTAACCTTTCTGCAAGAGCACCGCCTGGCACGGCGACTAGGAAATGCAGATTACTGTCGAAGCTAGCACCTTGCTTGCACACGGACACCAGTCACGTGCTTTACGGAAAGACTTTAAGACACAGTATACTTGAAAATGCACGTTCGATCTTTCAGTTAGTTTGCAAGATTATGCAACTATTTTGAAACCATCACATTGCATTTTGGCACAATAAAGGGCTGCGTGGATTCTTAAGGTTTCAGACTCGGTTCACAAAAGAAAGCCATAATATTATAATCTTCCTTCTGCCCTGTCTATAGTCACTATTTCTGATGCACCTTTTAAGAAAATGGGTTTTATGAGAATTACCAGCAGGCAAGTTACTTATGGTCGGCAGTGCAGAGGCTGAACACTGAAATGCCACTGAAATGAATGGATGCATGCAAGCTTACGTTAACTCAAGGTCAAAGCCAGTAGAATTTAAATAAGCTGAAAATATGACCTGGAGGTTTTACCGAATTCTGGCACAGAAGCGGATACAGAAGTTGGGAAAGAGTCAGCTCACAAAATACAACACGCTGTTTAGAAGTCACGTGAAGGAAACTGCAGGAAGAAAGGTTGTACGGCTCCTGAACAAATGTCAGAGCCTGCACTGCCTCTGCTATTTTGAAGAGGGAAGAAAAACCCCATGCCTTTGCTGTATATTGAGAGCTTATATCATGCCAAGGATCATGAATGCATAGAAAAAGTTCTTATTGCCAGAGATGCTTCAAATTCTCTGAGCTACCTTGGCACTGCCAAGTCACTAACCAGCTACAAACCCATTAACTCACATCTTGATTCCTGAAAGGGCTCCGAAAAGGGAACATCTGGGGTTTTTATACTCACTGTGGATGTAATAGGGACTTCATGCTCAGTTCTGCCCAGAATTACACTGACTTTTCTCCTCTGCCAATGAGGTTAAAGACCCTAGAGATAAAAGTATCTATGCATTCCTAAGTACTTAATGATCTCTTCCTCGTAAATCTTAGGGCCGTTACATCATCTTCACCATTCTCCATATCACTCTGCCTTTGATCCTTACATTTAAAAAAGCAGAAGTTTCTCAGTTTCCTTCCACACAGTTTCTCAACTTAGTGAGTAGTGGGTAAGGGCATCCGGCTTCTTTCGGTTAGTGTCCTCTAGGGATTCACCTTCAGCGTTTTTATTTTAATCTATTTATTGCTTTTAAGGACACCCCCTGTACTCATACAAATTCAGTCACTGCTTGTACAGCAGCAGTTTAAATGCCCCACACCCCAAACTAAGCTCATCCTCTACCTTTCCAGTTGCTCCTTTCTGTCCCCTTTTTTCTGCCCCCCAAACCAGACGTAGGATGTTGCCATCTTTTCTGAAACACGCTTTTCCCTTTGTTTTCTTGAAATCTGTACGGATCGGTAGGATACACGCATTTGGAAAGCAACACATTAGCCTGCTGTTACCTGACTGCAAGAGGGTTTCATGTTTCCTGAAATGAGCGATAGACTGTTGTATCGACAGCAATTCCATTTTCCCCCAAACGCTCTTTTATTACTGTCACACCCCTCGCTTCCCCAGCAACCCATTCATTTACTGCTTGGTGCTACAGGAGAAAAGAATGTGGCATATAAGTAAAAAAAGCTTGCACAGTGCCTCCTAAAGCAAATCCCAGGCAAATCGTGAGAAACTGGGAGGCTCAGTAATCTATATTAGTACTGCTTGGCACAAAATCACCTGCACAGATCCCTCAGAACTGAGACCTTTGCGCTCGTTTTATTAAAAATAACACTTGTCAGAATTTGCAGCGCATTCTTTGCTCACCTGTAACTACAAAAGAAACCAAGCCGATACAACTTCATTTAGAGCATTTGGTGGAGGAGCAAATCACAGGCAGAGATCCGAGACAAGCGTAAAAATTGATCGGCGGCTTTAACACTGCGAACCTTAGAGACGGGAATGGTCTTTTTTACTCAACGTTTACCCTGCCACCCTGATGCACGAAAGCAGCTCCCAGGCACGGCTGAATAGCGGGGAGGGCACGGTGGGCAGCAGGGCACGTACCCGGTCTGCCAGAGACCCGGGACCAGCGAGCGACTCTGCCGCCTAGCCAGCCCCCTGCACCCCAGTCCCTGCACCCTGGCCAGCCCCCTGCACCCCAGCCACCCCCTGAACCCCAGCCACCCCCTGAACCCTGGCTGGCTCCCTGCACCCTGGCCATGCACACCAGCCACCCCCTGCAC
>VZTL01077231.1:5065-36347 GCA_013400535.1 Scopus umbretta | reverse complement strand
TCAACACTGTTTTCAGCCCAAATGCAAAACGTAGCCCCTTACCAACTACTATGAAGAAAATTAACTCTATCCCAGCCAAAACCAGCACACTGATGTGCTGTAAATCATCACAGGAAGCTGAAGAAAGACTGGCTGTAACATTTGCTGCAAGAAATCTGCATTAGTCCTGATTCAAATCTTGGTCTTAAAATGTATGAAAAATTCCCATTATCTTTATAGTAGAAGTTGGATCATGTCCATTATTGTTGATCTTCTGAGATCTTCTTAAGCCTAATCCCTTAAGTAGCCTGAAAAATCTGTCAGTACTAGGAGTAATATTCTTCATTATGTACAACACACTGTAGTTACATGTTTATGTGGAGTGACCTCAGCAAGAGCTCCAACCAAGGATCTTCCAACTTGTTTCCACGGCTTGGAAGTGTGACTTTACCTGGTACTGAAGTAGCTGTTGCCTCTTACACTCCATTAGTTCATGGACATGAGTGACTGTTTAACACACTGATGTGTGTCCTTGGCTTTTTGGTGATTTCTTGTTTTACTGTACTAAGCATGTCGAGTCTAGTCTTCTCTAGTTTTGAAGAAGAATTTTTTGGGGGAGAGTGTGCTAAAACTATATACCTTACTATCTATACATGTTGCGTACAACACCTTACCATTTTGAACTGAGATGGTCAGTTGGTACAGAGTACTCTGCCGTAGGTGAGGAAGCATGCACTGACTTGATAAAATTTGAACTTATTTTGAAATAAATTAACATAGGAAAGCCACAGAGCTTTCAGGTGACGCTGGATCCCGTCCCATGTTCTGGCAGTCAGGAGCAAATGGAAGGGGAGCACAGAGTTGAAATGTGCCGAGGTGTTGCCTTTCCTGCCTCACTCCTCCCTGATCAGCCTTCTCAACAGAGAAGTGACATCAACTGGGTGAGCAGAGCAACAAGGAAGGGGAATCTGATTCCTTCTGATGCTTGCAAAAACGTTTTTTTCTAGCTTCTTAATAGGAATCGCTGTTCTCTTGGAGATGAACAGTTAATGCACATGCACACACTTTGTACTTCTGGTTAATATAGTATGGTTTAGAGGCTGCATAGCATGTCCATTGAGTTCAGATGCTTTACTGATGTAGAAATACAAATATCCTGTGTCCTGGGATGCCTTTGTAAATGAATTTTGCTTCCTTTTTTTTGTCCTGTCCTCAGCTGCTGATGTGTGTTATTCAACATTTGTAGCCTTTTATCACAGTGAATTTCAGCAATAGGAAGAGTGATTCCCTTCAGTTCATATATCATTTTCTATGCAGTTATGGAAGGAGCAGGACTAAAATACTTTACAAATATTGAAAAAATAAAAAACTAAAACGCAACAAAAAACACCAACACCCCCCCACCCCAAAACAACCAACCAACCAAACCACACTACTGCTGTGTGTAACAGTAAGTGAAATATATTGAGTTTGTGTTTCTTTTTTTGGCTGTTCTGATCTGGGAGATTATTATTCTGAAAAATATTCTTATAAATCCTAATATTTATGGAAGTCTAAATGATAGAAATAAGTAATTTGATTTATAAGGCTGTTCATGGTTTTTCCAGAAAGAGACAAGACTGCATTACACTTAATCAGCTTTAGAAAAAAAGGAAAATTTTGTAGAGAAAAAACCAAATATGACATGAAGGTGTCACACGTCAAGTGGATGTTTTAGACCTCCTTCACTCTTTTGTCAAAATCTGAAATTGAAGAGGTTTATTTTTGGATCACTGAGATTCAGTGTGTGATTCAGTGAAAGCTTTACCCAATATTTTCTGAAAAGTTACCAACAGGAATATGATCAGATTTGGGTAAGCCAAAACTGAGTTAGAGTGCTACAGGACTTCCTTCTGATTTCTTTAGAGAGAAACTTTCCTTTTTTTAACATTCAAGAGAACTGAAATTTTACATTAATTCTTAGAGGTCCCAAAAGGATCAAATAGTTAATTATGTAGTACAAGTCAGGTTATTTCATTAGTATAAAAAAGGTTTATGATTCATGGTATGCATGAGGAAGAAAAGTGCACAAGGAAGAGAAGCGAAGGCTATGCTTGTCTTGTGCAGGGGCAAATTATGTTTGGAATATGCCATAAGAATGAACTTCCGAGGTCCTCAGAGAAGATGTGAATGGGGAAGGGGTACAGGATACAGCCTTTATATTCTAGAGGCCTTTTTCTGTAGGAGTTAAAGGAGTATTCAGGGATGGTAAGACTAATGAGGTAATTAACTGATTTTATGTTTTGTAGCCACCTTCACTTCGAAGGAGCCTAGGGAGGTTGTTATGCTGGCACCATTCTTTACAGAAGCAGAGGATCTTCCTCAAGTTGAGGTGGCAGTAGGCAAGGTTATAGAAGAATAAAATACAAGAGAACATGCTTGCATTGGTTAAAACCACTCAGGAAACAGGATAGGAATAATGATTTTCATATTAGAGGGTATTCATTGGTACAGTGTTAAAAGAATTTCTGTTTTTCAACCTGGTCATGAATCATCTGGAAAATGATGGTAAAACTTGCTGACGATAGTAAATTATTCTGTATAGCAAAGACAAAGGCCAACTTGAAGAGCTACACTGAAAAACTGAGACATCCAATGGCAGAGGACAGGATGTTCAGTACTGAAAAATGCAAAATGATGCAGATGAGAGAGAAACATTCTCTACTTTTGGCTCAGCAGTGAGCACTGGGATAGTGTCATTCTGGTTTCTATGCCTTATAAAACATCTGGGATGCTTTTTTTTTTTTTTTTTTTTTTTTTTTTTTTTTTTTTTTTTTTTTCCCTTAATAATTTGGGAGCTGAAGTTACCAGCTGGTGGTTTTCCCTAAAATAGTTTTAGTGTGAGCATAGTATGTGCATTTCCTTTCACTGATTTTGTAAAGGTACGTTACTAGTGATACAAAATAGCTGTAATTTACTCTTGGATACTAGAACTACACAAAAAGATGAATGGGGCATATATGTACTGTATAGACAGCTTTCCTTTTGTTGCTTTGGGCAACCATATAGTTAAGTAATAATGTTCCTGGAGATTGAGTCTATGAAGCAATAAATAGCTTTTATAGTTGATTAAATGCTGAAGTGCAGCTGGAGCTACAAAAGCCATCTCAAGCAGTAAGTATGTTCTTACCATTACGGAAAGATAAAAGGAGAACATCATGGAAATAGGAATCTTTAAAATGTTGAGACAGGGGGAAGAACAGAAAGGCTAACATTTTTATTAAAAATATTTGCAGGGTAGATGTGAACCAATACAGTTAGTCTATAACCTTTGCACTTTTGAACAAATCCAGATCCATAATATGTAACTAAACACTGTTAACATAATCTGTAAAATATTAAACCAATGGATGTGATGACACTTAAAATCTGAGCTGTTTTGGATATAAATCGGACAGCTAAGTTCTCAAAATAAGCATTAAGAAGGAAGACTAGTGGGTTTTGCAGCAAGAGTAGTTTTGCATAATTTTCTTAAATCAATGTTACTTCCAAATTATGTCGGGCTTGGAAGCTAGCCTATTAATTTGCCTTTATAAGCTCTTGTCTCCTAAGACATTTTCCTCCTCCTGGCAAATGTCTTTTGTCTCCATAGGAGGTTTGGAAGGAAAGGAACTGTGGACTGAGGACCTTCTGACTCTGCCTCTAGTGTCTAGCAGACACAAGTCCTGCAGCGACTGAATGTATCCATTCCTGGTGCAAACCCACAGTAGAAGTGAGATTGGAGCTCCTTTTTGCAGGGAGTGGATACCAAACTCAATCAGGCTGGGACTGAAGTGAACAGAGGCTTCTTGTGTTGGTGCTATAAGTAGGACCATGGTGAGCAAGTGATCATTACTGCTGCATAGTCTTGGGCTTCCAGGAAAAAATCATGATGGATTATGCCAAAAATTTGATGTCAGGAAACAGTGTGCTTTACCCTAAATATCTGATGTGATTCATTTTTTCACCCACTCTGACCCAGTGGAGGGTATAAGAAAAATTGTATGAAACAAACCAATCTGTAACTAGTGTTGAAAATTATCAGAAGTACTCAAATGGTATGAAATAAATCTTCCCAAGTAATTACTTGAAAATCATATCCTCACTTTTGAGCAAGCTCTTCAGGGCTGGGCAGGCACACAGATCAGCACCTAAGTATATGAAGTGAATGGTGAGCATGCTTTCTCTGTCCCAGAACATTTCAGTCATTGACATTATTTTATCCAGAAAAGGACTTGGGTGAACACAGGAATACTAGTTTAGAGCTGTGGGCACGGTGGTAGCACCTGGAGGACTGACTTTATGTCACATTTAGCCAGCTGTGTTCTGAACCCAGTCCTTGTAATCAGAGCCAAACCTCCAGCAGCTACTGTCCAGTGCATGTGTTCCTGAATTCAAGATCTAAGGATAAGTCAACAAACAAATAATGTGCTGAGCAGAGCTGCTTCTTCATGGCTGCTGCATTGCCTGAGATGCTTGGAGGTCTCCAGGGCTACAGTTCATGAATCATACATTTAGATTAACAGATGTGTCTCTTTTCCACTTACTTTAAGATTCATGAAAAATGGTTCAGTCATGGAGGCCCAATCTGTTCCCATTAAGTCAATGAAACTTTTGTCAGTGACTTAAATGGAAGCAGACCTGAGTCCAATACGAAAGCATCCTCGGTGGAAAACTGAAAAAGTTTAACCAGCTTTGCTTTCAGTATTGTATTTGTTGAGATCAGGTTGTCTACGAGCAAATGTTTCCTGTTGGTACTGTAGCTTTAGCTTTAACTATTCAATGAACTTGAAATATATTCATTATAAATAACATTGGAAAACAGTTATTTTCACTAGATCTTGTATATAGATCTGTAATGCGTTATGTGACAATAAGAACACAATTGTTCACAGCAGTTATCTTTCTGTAATGTGATCCTGATGAATGAAAACTCCCAGGGACTGAATGCCAATCTATATTCTGAACTACATTTTGCTGCATGCCTCTTTTTTCAGCCATTAGTCTAAATTCTTGCCTTGTTTCTTTGAATAATTTTGAATGTCTCTGGGGGAATAAGTCTTTACACCGCATTACTTTTTGATATATATAAGATAAAATATACGTTATTTTATTTTGCTTTTGTTAAAGGCACGAGAAAAAAAAAAAAACAAACAAACATACCTGCACTCTTCTCATGTATGTGTATTCTTTTGGTAAGCACTTGAACAGGTTACAGTTCTTAACCGGAAACTTTAACTTCATTGGGTAATTATAGCAGCATTTATTTACCCAGGTGGGAACGATCTCAGGAGGCTATCTGCTCAAAGCAGAAGCAACACTGAATTCAGAGCAGGGTGCTCAGGGCTTTGTCCAAATGGGTCTTGGAAACAAACCTCCAAAGATGGAGATCCCGCAGTCTCTGAGAAACCTGTTCCAGTGCTTAATTATCCTCACAGTGATTTTATTTTTTTCTTATACCCAGTAGGACCTCTCTCTTTCAAGTTATGCCCATCATATGTCCTTCTTCTGCACTTCAATAGAGAGTCTGGGTCTGTCTTCTTGGTGACCCTTTTGTTAGGTATTGGCAGGCTTTGGTAGTTACCCCGGAAGCCTTCTCTTCTTGGGGCTAAAAAAAAACAGTCCCTCAGACTGTCTTCATAGGCACATACTTACAGAATTATGTATGTTCTGTTACACCTACAGTGTCTTCAGCTGCAAAGCACGTAATTAATTGAATATTCTGTTGTGGTTTTCCTGAGGTCAGATCATTTCTAGTATTACTCATTACAAATTTGAATGTCTTTTCAAAGTGTTAACTAAGCAAATGGCTTATAGCTATTAAAGATCAGTCATGGACAATGTCTATCTGAAATTAATTGAACCCATAATTGCATTTTCAGTCAATAGAGTCCATTATGATTGTGTGTTTATCTCAAAAAATGCTGATGCATACCTTTATACTTCATGCGCTTTAATCGTTAAACATCAAATCACATCTCTGTCTAGGGAACTGTTGCGTTACTTCAGGCTGCTTTCACATAGACATATTAATGTAGAGCGCATACAAATGCATGCTTTATGGCGCAAGACAAGAGTTGAACATCTACCTTCTGATACACACACCAGGGATCTCTTCTTGCTTCCCTTGAATGTTGTGCCAATCCTATGGTCAGCTTCAGAGGCAGCCGATCTACTGATCACATGCAAAGGTAGCCCACACAAGACATCATGCTTTTATTACTAGATAATTACCTGCTTCACCCAAATGAGGCACAAAAGATCTTTCATTACTATGTTAGTAACAGAAATGGCAAGAGAAAGTGCTGGGCATTTTAGTGTTCAAATAAATTGAGTGTGGTTTCAAGTCAGTGCTTCAACATGCATGAGTAAGACAGATCAGAGATTTCTCAACAGGCCTTGTTCCTGTAGCATCTCTATAAGCTGTTGGGAGCTGATGAAGCAGTCAAGCTCATGCTATGGGACCCATATCTGAGACTAAATTATATTCCTTTTTTCTCAGTTGCCAACTGCTAATGTGGATGAGCATTCATAGCTGGTATATGACTTTGGTACCTATCCACAAGATTTTCATGTTCAGTTACAGAAAATGTAAGCACAGCCATTTACTTGTTTCCTACTTTTATGACTAGTAATTGAAGAAAGGTAATGTTTTCACTTTTCACCAAATGGCATAGGCATCCATTGCTGTCATTTCAGCAAATGATATGAAATGGTCCTATTCTAATGCACATTCCACTAGAGTTGCTGCGGTTTGCAGGACTTTAAAACCACAAAATTACACAGTTTTTACTTTTTTGAGTAGCTAAATTAAAAAAAAAAAGGGAGAAAAAAACTGAAACAAACAAATTATCATGCTTATTTTCCACATTTCCACATTCCACAGTTGACATCTGACTCCTAGCAAAATTGGATTTTTTTTGTTTTGTGTTTCACCTGTAGAAGCAACTGTTAGGTAGGTGAGGCTGCTATAGATGAAGGGGAAGCTGTGCAAGGTAGATGGCATTTCATAAGCCACCGCATTTGAAGGAATAGGATCTTTTGGATTCCTGATTCATGGGAACTGAGGGAGATCAATAGGCATATGAACAAGATACTTCTAGTTGCATGAAATATATATAGATATCTTACTACATGCAGGACGTGATTGAAATGATACAGGCTCTGCACAGTTCTAACATGCTGGTTATATGTTTCTGGTGAAACATACGATTTGTGTTTCTGTAAGGAAGGGAAATGTCTGTGAAGTGTAGATTTGTAGCACTTGGTGACCTTTGGCAATGCAGTTTATGATTCAAGTCAGAATAATTTTCTGACTTGAGGCATGCATGAATCTTTTTTCTCCTTTATTTTATCCAGTGGTCGCATGGTAGGTCATTCTGTCATTAGATGGCGTATTTCTGTCCTGCAAACACAGCTGTGTTTAGTGAGGAAGTTAGTGGCGGTGAGAAATGAGCAATATCTCACCTAGTCTTGCCAATATTATTATTATTTATTATTTTTATGGCCCCCAAAAGTGTGCTAAGCACTTGGAGGAACTATTAAAGCAATTTAATACTTCTTGTAATGCTCCAATAACCAGGGAATTTTTTACACATATATTTACCTTTATGTAGATAATTTTACAAGATAGGCTGCAAGCAATCGCCTTGTGTCACCATTGTGTGTGACGTGTAGGGCCCTGCCGATTTTTCCTGCTCTCTTGTTCTTTCCATTTCACAAGGGAGACTGTGATTCTGGCTTGTATTGTCACAGTGCTTTATATCTAAGTGTGGTATTGGGTTTGCATTAATTACAATGTAATTTTGTATTCTGCTCATCCTTAGTCACGCCTGTATGTACGAAACCTATGGAAGTACCTAGAGAGACCAGGTAATGTCCATGCTTGCTTGCTTGAGTTGTAGCCTGAGGGAGAGTTTGTTTTAAGGGAGCATGAAGGTGCCTATTTCTTTTTGCTCAGTTAGCTCTGGTTCTTTTATAGCCAAATCGCTACATGTCCATTTACATTTGAAACTATTGCCAGTTTACTGCAAGGGTTTGCAACCTGAACAGGTCTGTTGCATCATGCCTTAGCACCTCTGGTTCATGTGTGTGGCTACTGAATGCTTTACACATGGTCTGGGTTAGTAGCAGAATGCTTCTTGCCTACAACACATTTCAGAATTTAGTGCTCGTATACGAAACAATTTCATTGCACTTGGCTTTACCACCCAGATAAATTTGTTTTAGTTTAATTTTTATATTTATATATAGTATTTATATGTTATATTTATCTCACATATTTAATTTTCTTTTTTTTTATGTTTGGAACAATCTCATGAGCATTTTTTCTACACAATTTTTGATAAAGCTTCATCATCATGTTGTTAAATCAAATGTGGATGCAAGTTTAAGTTTGTAGCCATCAAGAATGTACAACACAAATGGACTGTGACCATCTTTTGTCATTCTTAAGCAAACCAAAATCATTTCTTCTTAATCAAAATTTAACTTTTTCTTTCATTTGCATTGACCATGAATGAACTGGAATGAAGAGCAAATGCTGCTAGGTTTAATAAGAACAGAAGTTATATTGAACATCCAATTGGAATGCTGGAAGCTCAGCTTGTTAATCAGATTGGGAGTATTATATTTGACTTTGTAAATGGGTGCACTAGCAAAAGACCATTAACTTTAAGTGCCATTTGGAATAGAAATGTACTATTTCTATTTGTATATGAGTTTTTGGAAGCATGTATATACTAGGAACAAACAAATTCAAACTGCAAAGAATGTGCTTCTGTATTTAAAGGGTAGACAGATTCATAAGCTGTTGAAACCAGCCTGTTGATTTGAGACAGTTCCATTATCTGAAAAAAAAAAAAAGAGGAGGGAGGGAAAAGGAACTCAATGAAGTATAACTGATTCCATTTATGTGCTGAAATAAAATCACCGTGATAGAGATTTGTTCAAAGAGCAGCTCAGGGCAGATTGAAAGTTGTTCTAGAAACAAGTGTGTGGATTTTAGTGCAGGTTTTTAATGGTAGAGGTGCTAAATTAATATTTTTCATTTCAATTAGAGAAAGACAGTGGGTGTTTGTGAGTACATGCATCCTCTTGGCATTCGACAGCATTTCCCTGGAGTGGAAATTGCAGCAGTTTGTTTAAAAGATCTGTAAGACAAAGACAGTATTTTGTGAACGTCCAGAAAGTAGAAAGAGTTTCAGTATCTGCTTATAATAATAAAGATATGTTATAGTACCCTTCATTGTAACACATCCCAGAGCGCTCTGCAGGTTGAAACACAGATCTGCATACCTGCAGGTATTTGTTGCAGCTACCTGCCAAATTGGAGGTGAAATAGGAACTGCTTGTTAGTGCTTTGCGACAGCAGGCACCTGCGTCAAAGAGGAAAAGGGAAATGTCTTTTAAGATTATCTGCCTGTCTTAATGTTTGCTGAATTATTATTTTAATGTCTAAGTTCTCCTCAGGTCTATCAGACTTGTGTAAAAAATGTTGAGGGGTTCTTTTAATACCTAGATGTCCTACATGGTATCACCTGCTCTTCCATCTTCCTGTTCAGGGGGGATTCTGTTTGGACCACATGTACATATATAAAAGTACTTTCAGAGACCTCAGCAGCGTGGGCTCCTTCTTTCAAGCTTGGTTCAAACAGAGAGTTAAGTGGGGCGTTTGCAGTGAGAAAATGACCCAGGCTTCACTGAATGAATGCAGTAAATTCAAAATCTTCTTCTGCCAATGGCTAATTAATTGATTTGTCTGTAAAAATCTTGCTGTGGAAATGGGGAGAGCTTTGACACTGGTGTAAAGGCGCTGTGTAGCAGTGGCAAATGCCCAAGAGCTGTTGGCTGCAGTGATCCCACTGGACGCTGAGCTCCAGCCTCACGGTAGTGGCACCAAGCATCACCACCACTGCCTTCATGGTCAGGCAGGGTATAATTTCCCAGAATTAATAACAGCTATGGGAATGTTCTTCTGCCTTTGGAGGGCAAAGGTCTTTCCATAATAAAACATTATTAGCCTTCAGATGAAATGCCCAATTTTTTTTTGCCATTTTGTTTCTGTCAGAAATAGAAAAAAAACCCTGTTGAAACCCATTATATTAAATCCTTGAATTTAAAAGGTCTTGAGATTAATTTGGTTATTGAAGCTTGCAGAATATCCTTATCCAGGGTTTTTTATGCCCTATTCAAACTGCTGGGGCTTAGGACTTGTTTGCACTTTCAAGTGTAAAGATTGCCCTGAGTGATTTGCAGCTTCAGAAATAAATTGCTACATATTTATTGCTAGAAAGATAATCCTCCAAACATGAATTGGTGCTGCTCTGACTTCCTGAGGGTTCAGCACTTCTACTGTAGAAAACCTTCCCAATCAACAGAAGAGGGAAACTGCCAATACTTTGGTAAGATTTGTTATTGCTGCCTGGAAGCCTGAAGGACAAAGAGGATGTGATCTGCGAGCAAAATTACTCAAATATTCATGGGGTGGGAAAAAAAATCATATGGATAGTTGGTGGCTAAGAAACGCTTCTGAGCGTTCTGAGCAAAACAAGGTTTTAACTGTAAAACTATGCCTGACATCTTGTTCAGTAAACTGGCTTCTCTACACCTTTAGTAGATCTAATAGTTGGAATGCCTCAACTGAGATGTTAATTGCACTTTTACATTTGTTTAAATTAACTTCGCAAAATATAAAAAATGGGATTGCTTAATTGAGAAATTATTTTTACTATGAATCTACCACTCCGCTTACAATTTTCTTTGCCCCTGTTCCCTTGGAAATTCTTTGTAAATAAGAACAGCACAAATGGTGGAGGATAAGCCTTTCTCAGAAAAATGATTCTTGCCTTTCTGTTGTTCTGCGTCTCTGGGAGAGCAGCTTGGATAAGGCAACTGTTATATGTTATACATATTGTATATTTTTCTTTAAACAACAATGGCAATAAAGAGTTAAAAATATTAGGAATTTTAGACACTGTCGGTGCTGAACGAACAAATTCCGATATTGAATGCAAGTCAAAAATGTCTGCAAGATGAATGACTAAAGGAACAGAATTGGGATGTACTGGTCAAGATTGATTGTTCCTTTCACCTTACCTTTTCTAGAGCTGCAACATGGGGCTTGTGAAGGAAGAGAGAGAGATAATGGGTATGTTTGGAGGAAAATTTTGGGAAAAGTAGACCAAAGCATTAAGTAGCAAACTTTTAAAAAAAAAAAAAAAAAAAAAAAAAAAAAAAAAAAGCAGGTCCATTTTACAAATTCTGTTCATTTTTAAGTAGAAAAATATATCATCATTAGACTAGTCTAAAACCCCTTAATGTTTTTTATCGGATGAATACATTATCTTTGAATGAGAAAATCAATGCATGTGCTAGGCAAAGATTTATGCACATCAAGGTTGTTCCTGATGGATTAAATATTCAGGATAGAGGTGCCACTGTTTGGAATAGTATGTGACATATTTTTGTAATGCTTTCAAGTGACTGAAATCGCTGCCTTTGGAAAAAGAAAAAAAGAAAACAACCATATTTCCTGTGAATACAAATGTACAAAATGTTCTCTCCCTTTTTAGGAGCTAACCTTTGCCTTCTGTTACAGGTCTTTTCTATGGGTATGGTGAATTCAGTCACAGTGTGACTTGACAGCCACATTTGTTACATGTGTGACAAAACCAAAGCTATATTTAAAAAGGAGTTTTTCTGGACTTTTTGAAGACATAATCTAAGCACTTTTTGAGAAATACAAGATACACATCTTTCAAACCAGTAATTACATGTTATTGTCTATTCAGTGTCTCTCTTACTCCTGAAGAAAACCTATATTCATTCTGTTAAGGATGTGATCCACTGCTACTGAAGTGAATGGTGAGAGTCCATTAGATTTTAATGGGCTTGGAGTGCCATTGGCAGTGAGAAAGGATATTCTGGAATTGATAGCCTTGTTGCCTCTTGGTCATTTCAATTTAAACTGTGGAGTCGGAAAAGATGAATCATGTAAAACCCATTCGTAATCAGAGATTGTATTTCACTGCAGTTATTCAGCACAACAGAAGTGCACACCACAATTTAATCTCTCCTATTAGGACTTAGAAGCTGTTCCAGTACTCAATAACTTGGAGAAGTGAATAAGCCACCAGCTGCTTTTCTTTTGTGAGTTCTGTAATCCACTCTAATCCGTTTTAAAGATGTAAGTGATACTGGTGATGTGTACACTCTGCAGAGCTTCTTGGGATCAGTCATCTTTCCTGTTGCTAGAAAGTATCTCATTATCTAATAAAATCAGGAATTTAACATTAACTATTCATACTTTTTTGTTAAATCAGATAATGTCATTGGGTCTAACTGACATATTTTGATGTTTCTTTACCATGTCTTTGTATGTGTTGTGCATCTATTTTGTACTGTGCAAAATCTTTTTGAAAAAGCGACTCAGCACGGTGTTAGAACAGCTTACTGCCAACTTCAGACTGAAGTAAAAGAATTAGAAGCATCAAATGATTTAATTGTACTGAGATTACATCTTTTCAATACTTGTACCACTTTAAAAAAAAAATAATCTGATACTACACAGCTGTGAGGATAATAGAAGCAAAAAGCTAGTGTTAAATATAATACATGAGATGTCTACATAGTCCCTAACTTAAAAGTAAATTATTGAGTTTGTAGGGCTTGTTGGGATGGTATCCACAATAATGAAATACAGCACTAAAGCTGTAGAAACCTTTTCTGCTGTTAATCAAGTTCTTTGCTAAAGTGACCTTCCTAATAACATTGAACTGTGTTCTTCTCGGTAGAATAGAAATAATTCCAATTGATTAATCGATTACAAGTTGAAGAAGTCCTACATGACATTCAGAGAGTGAAGCTCAAATACTTTCTAGTCTAGTTGAAAACATAAAGTTAAGTCTGTTCTCTGGCCCCTGGAACGGGTGAGCATGGTTGGCTCATATCCCTATTGCTATATTATTTTCCAAAGACCATGGCAGTAGCCATACTGCTGGAAACTTGATTATCCTATCCCTTACACTATATCCACTGAAAAATCTCTTCACTTTAGGTATGTTTTTCATAAATTAAATCCTTATTTTGGGGCTTCAGAAGTCAGTCATCTACACCTTCTGAACGATTATGTTTGCAGGCGGCTTTAAGAGTGGTTTATACAATTCCCTGTGAGAATTTTCAGTTCAATTTCCATTCTGGTTTACTTTGTAATCTACTTTGTTCCCAAGATGTTAGCCTGCTATTTAAAGATCAGAGCTGTGCATGTTTTTCTAAATGTCATAATGAGCTGTACCTAATTTTTTTTTATGAGTACCCTAGTCCTCTCAGAGTGCTTTCTACTGTACAAGGCCCCCAAATAGTTAAACTGAATAAGCTTGGTGCAGGAACTATTGTTGGGCATGCTCTGGGTTTGTACTTATGAATCAATGGCATAAGAAGGCAACACTGGGAGCAAATACGTTAAGGAGCAGTAGCGGTCAGCGAGGTCTTCAAGGTGAGAACAACAAGCTTGAATTTCATATTGTGCTAGAGAAGGTGATGGGCTTTATGACTTTGGCTCCATTCCAGCAAAGTACTTAAAGCCAAAGCATAGTCCCATTATGAAAATCTATTTATAGAGACAGATATATTCCCTCTTTAATAAATGCATGCATCTCATTAGCATTAATAGAATTTTTGGGATAGCGGTAAGGAGAAAAGGTTCAGTTTGAACAACAATGCTTTTTGGAGGGGTGTAATAAAATCTGACCTTTGTCCACTGGAAAAACAATCTGTGTTAGACTTGTTCATGGGAGATCTCTGAGCATCAGACTGTTTTGGTACACAGAAAAGAACGTGATGTGTGTCACATTCATGATTCAAGCTGTAGCTTTTGACATATAGCCTATATAAAACAAGAATTGTAAATTAAAGGATAATCAATTAAAATTAACAAGAAAATTTAGAGCAGCAGCTACAAGTATGCCTGTTTTGCAAGAATGGAAACCCAGTGATATTATCCCTTCCACAGTGTATTTTAAGAAAGTATCCTCAAGAATTGTAAGTCATTGATACATCATTTCTTACAAGATCCTGCAACTACTGGTGAAAGTTCAGAAGATTAATGTCTAGAGGTTTAAATAAGCTTGAGAGATACATATGCAGTGGGCTCCAGCAGGAGTAAAGGGATTATTTGACATAGAGGAAGAAGGGGCTACAGGCTACTAAAGTTTAGACAGTATATATAGTTTTGAATTAGATTAGAAATTAAGTAAAAAGCAGCGAATATTGTCCGTGCTTTGGGTTCAGGTGCACATGGGTCAATACTGCCTATTACAGAACTGCTTTTAGTTGCTGAAATTTTAATAATATTTTCAGACTTCAACTATATGGGAGCTCAGAGTCTGTGGGGAAACAGTGGTTGGGATTTGGTGGACAGCAGTGAAGGCAGGAAAAGATGTGGCAGAAGACACAATGGAAATTGGAAGAATTTCTGCAGGATAGGATGAAAGGACAGGTTCAGCAGAGGTGGAAAAGAACAGCGGGAGCCCAAACAGAGTAAGTGCTGAAGAAGTGAAATTGGAGTAAGGCTGGAAGACTCACAAACCTGGGGTAAGGGATGTAGGGGGCAAGGAAAAGCCAGGGATGATGTGGCAAAATTGTGCACCGCTGATAGGGCCGGCTCACTGCCAGCCCCAAAGCTTGAATCTGTTATTTCTCAGCATTGCTTTGTAATGAAAAATGTACATCATCAGAACTAGCTCGGTGCTGTTTGGCAGTTTAGGCAGAACTGAGTATTTTTTCCCTAGGTAGAAAAAAAACCCCAGCACGCTCTGGCTGCTGTGGTGTGGGGCGGGAGTGGGAACACCTCCGTCTGTTTCCAATGTCCTTTTTCATGTCCTCAGCCCCACTGTTGGTGGCAGTAATAGCAGCAAGGCCATCTCCTCAGGACCGTGCCATTGAGGACAGCTGGCAGCATGGATACTTCTTACTAGGACAGTCTGCCACCATGGACATCTACTTATTTTGCCTCTGCCTGAAATTTGCCCTGTGTTCCTCTCCAAGTGGTAAGACCACATAGAAAGAATGTCCTCTTACTGGCAGCCACTTTTCTTTCTGCATGACCAAACTATCTTAGTCTGGATCATGTCACAGAATAGGACCATAAGAATTTTTCTTTTCATTTTTAACTTTTTTTGAAATATAGAAAATTGCTTACAGTTTGCTACCTCCTTCTTTCTTCCTCAGTGCCCCCCCCCCACCCCTGGTTTTCTCCACAAAATTTTTGCTCAGTCAGAGCACAAGATAAGTGGTGATCACTGAATCAGTAACTACACCATATTTCCTTTTAACATCAGCCATATGGTAACTCTGTGATCGT
Source organism: Scopus umbretta (assembly GCA_013400535.1). NCBI lineage: Eukaryota > Metazoa > Chordata > Aves > Pelecaniformes > Scopidae > Scopus > Scopus umbretta. The sequence goes on along the minus strand of VZTL01077231.1, from coordinate 20,989 downwards.
TGCCTAACTCGGTCAGGGGCTTAGAGATGTAAAGCTTCTTATGCCTTTGTTAGGCTAGCTGTTTCTATTGGGAGGCTGAAGATCAAGCATCCATACTGCTGAATTTATCTTTGTAAATGTATCTATGTAAATCTCAAAAAGGAGGGATTTAAAAAACGTCTGACTCTAATATGTGCCCTACTATCCAAGGCTAGTCAGAAAGTGACATTCCTTCTTTCCTGTCCTTGTTGGTTTTCTCCAGGTCTTAATCAGAATATCAAACCACCCATTTCTTTCACTGTTCAACCAATTTCAGCAATATGTCAGAAAGGAAAACAAGAATATTTCATTGCCAGTTTTATTTTAAGCACAGTTCAAAGGTTTCCATAACAGCTGGTAGTAGTGTGAGAAACACTTTCTATAATGCTAGTTTAGAATAAACTTTCCAGCACTATCACAAAAGCAGTCGCATTATGATTGAACCAATTAATTGTATATGGCATTGCAATTACATGACAGATTTCTAGTGGCTTGTAACTTCACTGCAGATTATAATCAGATGTGATTTAAATGCACCTTATCAAAGGTCCTTATCATGTCCGTAAAGCTCTTCAGGACATGAATAAACTTCCCGGTGATGTAGTTGCTGGGAGTGGGGAGGAAAAGGGTTGTTACTTAGAAAAGTAAGAAAAAAACCCTTGCGTTTTTCCAATACGCGTAACGGCTTTACAGTGAGAATACAGCTGGCCACTGAGTCAGCTATGTGTGCGCACTGTCGTCTGAACCAGAGCCCACCCAGCTCCTGCCTTTGGCTTGCCCCAAAGCTGTCCCATCAGCCCAGGCACTGGTGTTGCTGATCCCATTCCTACAGGTGTGTCTTCTGCTACTGTGAGTTGAAAGAATTGGATAGACAGAAATTATGCTCTTCTTTCTAAGCCTTTTGCTTGAAAGGGGAAGAGCAGTTGGTTGAGAGGATCTGAAAACGTCTCCTGGAAATAACCTATCATCACACGGGTGAAGCACTTCCCCATCTGCAGAGAGGTGGTTGCTTCTGCCTCTCCTCCCCAGCTTAGGAACTGTGGTAGAAACAAGAATTTGTCAGTCATAAGATCCTGTTCTTGAGTGCAAAACCACAATTAGGAGTTCTCAAATGGATTCTTCAAGATCAATGTTGCAGAACCATTCCTGCTGCAGAGTCTGCAAAGAGGGAAAGAGGGTTTTGTGCTTCTTGGAACAGGAGAAAGAGGAGTTGCACTTCAATAAATAGAGCTGCAGTATCTGAACAAATGCAGCTACTCCTTATTCTAACTTTCCATAGGATCTCACAACACATGCTTCAATAACCACTGGCAAGTATTGACTTTGGGAACACTACTCTCACTGCCAACTTGTTCAGGGTACCAGTGAGTTTGTACTATAATGTGTCAACGACTTTAGTTACTGCCCTTTCCATTTCTGCCTCTAGGTTAACAGGCATTTTCCCGTGCTCTGTAATTACCAGCCAAACACCAAAGAATTAACACTGTCCATCTGACAGATTCTGTGATGCTGTGTGATTGCTCCCGCTGAAGCAATAACCGTTCACTGACCTACCAGTTCTTGCAGGAGGCTTGTTTTATAGTTCCATGCAAAGACATTTAAGAAAGCAAGAATCTGAAGAGAGACGCTATGGGCTGATACAAGTAAAGCTAAGACATTGTAGCTTACACACTGCCATTTTCAGAGCTTTAATTTCAGACAACAAATGGCACAGTAATTGAGGCAATCAATTTAGAATGACAGAAATCATTTAGATAAACACAAAATCATCTACTACATAAATACAGGTACAGAGGCGGGGGAGAAGCAATAAGTTTGCTAATGGAAGGAAACTTAAATTAAAAGCCTGCCTATAGAAAAAAACTTAAATATAAATAGAGTAATGGAAAGGATCTCACTGAATATCTGTTTATAATGCATAGTCATTTCATTTTATTACCATGAAGACTGAAAAGTATAAGCCAGGCCTTTTCTGCATTGCAGGCTTCAGGCCAGATCTAGTCTGCTGGTTGTCAGCAAACGGTGAAAATGCTGTCAGTTAGCAAAAATGTTCTCTGTCCTCTCGCACCGAAACAGTGATAATGTGCCCTTTGATTGCCTGTCAGTGTTAGCATGAGAGAAGGAAGTCCTACTGATCGGAAAAGGCCGAGGCACATAGGAAAACTGTGTGTATGTCTTGGAGGGGCTCATTAGCGGAGCTGCACTCATGGCATGACTGAGTGTGTTTGGAGAAGTGGTGATGTCTGATAGGCTCTGAGGGGAGCAGCATGAGCCTGGGGTCTGGAAAAGGAGGGGAAACTTCATTTCCCTGGTTATTTATATCACTGGGGATGCAGCTAAGCCATCCCCTCTGTTGAAGGAATGAGGAAAAGGAGGCAGTGGATCCCAGGTAGAGATGATTTTTCATTACACGTTTAATGTTTCTGGCAGGTATATGCAACCTGTATCTTGGTTCTGAGATACAAAAGAGAGTGAGACATTAGGAAGATCAAATCCAATATCAAGATGTTGCCAAGAATTGTTGAGGAACCATAGATGCAGAAGTACAATCTTTTTGTTTAGGAAAATGGCTTCATAGGCATTGAAGTAAAATCTGATCTTGATTATATCGCTATGAACCACTAACTTCAGTAGTAAGCAGAGCTAAGAGCAGAAATTGATCTATAAAAATCAGTCATAAAACTGAAAATAGAGAGAGGTATTAGGAGTCTGTTAAAGTGGAAAAGGATATGAACAGAGCATGTTAGAGCCAAACCCTTTATCTGGAGATTCAAATGTGGTTCTGCTCATCATGAAGTTGAGAATCCTGCAGTGACAAGATCCTTACAGGAAATTAGACTGTACAAGTGCAAAGATAAACTGAAGACTGTAGTCACCTTTTACTTTAAATTGTGGCAAACGAGAAGCAATTCTTCATGATCTTGTTCTCTGAAGTTTTCAGTTCGTTGTGTTCAACAATAAAAACTGACATCAGTGGCATAAAGTTTAAAGTAACGAATTGATTTTTAAGCTCGGACAGCCGAAGGCAAAGTTCTCAGTAACATAAAACTGTTAAGCCACAGGGTTCTGAGGCTGAATGCTACCATAGATCATTTCCACTTGTAGTGCAATGTGTATAGGAGAAATGCAGATCTTGGTAAATGCCTTGCTTTAAATCCCTCTAGCACAAACGCATGAAAATCATTCATAGGTACTTAGAGCAGCAGCATCTGAGTAAAAGGTCTGAACGGGAATGAATTTTCTGCATCACTATAAGTAATTGTCAGTGAAAATTCCTTATGACTAAAAGTGAAAGCAGTTTCTAACAGACAGTTAATAGTGAACTGCATTACTGGATCCTATAAGAAATGAAAACCCAGCTGATTATTCAGTGCCCTACCTGCAAATGTCAGAAGTGCTACTGTCCCATGGTCACATTTTTGGACAGATGCTTCTTTTAGTCCCAAGGCTCTGTGTTGCTCATTTCACCTTCTTTGCTGTCCCTCTTGCAGTTTTGTGAAGGTTTTAATCTTTTCAGAGCTGAGCCTTTTTCTGATGCAGGCATCCTGCACTGCATAGCATAATGCTGTACTCCTCTCACTTGCCACAACTGCTGGTACTGCAGTATTAGAGAATAATAACGCAGGTTGCACCTGCCTATGCAGTGTATTTGGAACTTAATGGAAAAATCAAAATACTTTGTTACTCAGAAATTGGAAAGACAATACTCATTCCTCATTTCATTTGAGTTAAGAACAAAGCCTGAAAGCACTGCTGATATTAGGAGCTGTGTGGTATATGTTGGCTTGTATTTTGCGCCTGTGATTCCATTGATAATTTCAGGCTGTTGAGCAATGTTTATTAAACTGTTCTTAATATTACTGGGTGCCAGCTTGTGTGTATGTGATAAAATAGCAATCCTATTTACATAATATAGAAGACTTCAAAGGAATAGATGTGGCCCTTGAACAGGAGCTGGTTTGTAGAATGTGTCTCATTGCGCATCTTCTTGCTTTAACCCCGGGATGTGTTCTTCCTGCCATCGCCAATGAACCTGGGGAGAGTTGGGGGTTTTCAGAGAGTGTTGGCTATTCCACAGTTGTACTGGATGGAGAATATCTTGGACTACCCCACTTCAAAACCCAGAAACTACGAATCCTCCCTGCCATCAAGCTTTCTTGTATGTCAGCACACAAGGGTTGTAGGTTGTGGAGTGTAACAATTTACAAGGTTATTGTTAGTTTGGATTTAAAGTTTCTTTGATATTGAAGAGTAAAACAGCAAGGGATATGGTCTCACGTCTGTTGGCACTTTGAGGGCAAAAGTGGTAGAATGATTTTCTTCCTACATCTGATATTTTGTGCAAGTTCAATCGGAGGTTTGGGTCAGTGTTTCTTTTAGCAATTGTCATTCTCGTAGTTACAAATTTTCATAAAACTGCCTAAACTTCTCATAAGGAAGGCAGAAATGAGTGTGGTCTTCACCTCTGTCCCTCACAGGCTATCCTATCCCAGACTTGCTGTTAATCTTCCAGTTTCTTTCACTGTATAGGCAAACCTACATGGCCTCTCTTGAGATAGTAAGGATAAAATCTAGTGTAAAAAATTTGTAATAAACAAACTAAAGAAATGTTAAGCAGTTGGAGAACAAAACAGCATCAAAATTAAAACTAGGTCTAGCAGAGGATCAGTGAAATTAAGGGCTTTTAAAATTCATGCATTGTTTCCCCACTGAGCATATGCAGAGTGCAGGTGAATAGTTACAAAGCAAAATGTTGCCACATTAACCTTTTCTCCCTGCTTTTAATTCACACAATCTAAACACAGCCACTGCAAAGGAACACAGATAGTTTCATAAGACAGTTATTCAGCTGGGAGAAACATTAATCTTTAAATATAAGATTGTTCAGTGTGTATTCTGTTACGGATTATTTAGTGCTTTTCATGTACTATAGCTCAAAGTGTTTTACTAAGCAATGAATTATAGTAGAGCTGTGCCATGAATGCAGAACTCACCAGAGCTACAGATACAAATGCATTACAGTTATTTTTTGTATCTGAATGCTGTCACTTGCACCTATACAAATGATGGATAGGGATGAGTCCTGTGCAAAATAGATGTTTGCTTTTATGGACTAAACAGAATATATGAATCCAAGAGTAATATTTGCAAAGAGGAAAGCTGCTTTGAGATAAAGGTTTTTTGCCACCCCATGAAAACGCAACAGAATATGTGTGAAAAATGCAGGCAGGAAAAATATTAATAAATATGAAGCAGTATTCTATTTTTTTTTCCTTTAATTTATTTTTTTATTTCACCAGCAGCTAGAATTCCACAAAGTAACCAGACACCACATTTTCCTATGCGTTGCAAAAGTGCATGATAGGAGACAGTTCTTCCCAGAAGACCTTGCAGTCTGGATAGATAAGACAGGAGAAGGTTGGTGGTGGCAACTAAAAGATGAGGATTGATGTCTGAAAGCAAACAACTTACAATTGTATGACAAATAAATGCTGAGCAGCTACAGAAGAATGCACACGTTTTTAACCTGTTCAGTCATGAGGTTATATTAATTCACTTCATTGTCCTTCACTAGTGTTCTGGTTTTGGCTGGGATAGAGTTAATTTTCTTCATATTAGCTGCTAAGGGGCTATGTGTTTGGATTTGTGCTGGAAACAGTGTTGATAATACAGGCATATATTATTGTTACGGCTGAGCAGTGCTGACACAGAGCCAAGGCCTCTTCTGCCTCTCTCACCACCCCAGCAGCGAGCAGGCCGGGGGTGCACAAGAAGCTGGGAGGGGACACAGCCGGGACAGCTGACCCCAGCTGACCCACGGGATATCCCACACCGTGTGGCGTCATGCTCAGGATATAGAGCAGGGGAAGAAGAAGGAAGAGCAGGACATTGAGAGTGATGCCGTTTGTCTTCCCAAGTCACCGGTACATGTAATGGAGCCCTGCTTTCCTGGAGGTGGCTGAACACCTGCCTGCCCATGGGAAGCAGTGAATGAATTCCTTGTTTTGCTTTGCTTGAGTGTGCGGCTTTTGCTTTACCTATTAAACTGTCTTTATCTCAACCCATGAGTTTTCTCACTTTTACTCTTCCGATTCTCTCCCCCATCCCAGCGGCGGGCAGTGAGCAAGTGGCTGTGAGGTGCTTAGTTACTGGCTGGGCTTAAACCGCAACACCTAGAAAGGCAGGAGAGTTCTCGCAACTGGTGATACTTCCTTGGCTGCTCTGAGGTCACTTTATTCATCACTGTGACTTGACCTTGTTCGATCATTTGCCTACATCCTCAATTGCATAGAGATTGGAGTGCTTTGTGCAGTCTTTTGTATTTGAATCTTGATGTTTCTACTCCTCTTTCCAGTATCTTGAACCCTGTTATCTTCCATGGAAGTCCCCCATCTTTTATTGTATTTATTAGGGCTTATAAAACAATAAAGAGTGAGGGTGGAATTAAAAAAGATCAGATTATATTACATCTCTGCTGGTTTTCAAAGGTGTTTGCTTTAAGTTTCATCCTTGAGTGCATCCTCAGTAAGTTTGAGTGCACCCTCAGTAAGTTTGCCGATGACACCAAGCTGGGTGGGAGTGTTGATCTGCTGGAAGGCAGGAAGGCTCTGCAGAGGGATCTGGACAGGCTGGATGGACAGGCTGAGGCCAATTGTATGAGGTTCAACAAGGCCAAGTGCCGGGTCCTGCACTTGGGTCACAACAACCCCATGCAATGCTACAGGCTTGGGGAAGAGTGGCTGGAAAGCTGCCTGGTGGTTGATGGCCGGCTGAACATGAGCCAGCAGTGTGCCCAGGTGGCCAAGAAGGCCAACAGCATCCTGGCTTGTGTCAGGAACAGTGTGGGCAGCAGGAGTAGGGAAGTGATTGTGCCCCTGTACTCGGCACTGGTGAGGCCGCACCTCGAATCCTGTGTTCAGTTTTGGGCCCCTCACTGCAAGAAGGACATTGAGGTGCTGGAGCGTGTCCAGAGAAGGGCAACGAAGCGGGTGACGGGCCTGGAGAACAAGTCTTATGAGGAGCGGCTGAGGGAACTGGGGTTGTTTAGCCTGGAGAAGAGGAGGCTCAGGGAAGACCTTCTCGCTCTCTACAACTTCCTGACAGGAGGGTGTAGTGAGGAGGGTGTTGGTTTCTTTGCCCAAGTAACCAGCGATAGGACGAGGGGTAATGGCCTCAAGCTGTGCCAGGGGAGGTTTAGATTGGATATTAGGAAAAATTTCTTTACTGAAAGAGTGGTGAGGCATTGGAACTGGCTGCCCAGGGAGGTGGTGGAGTCCCCATCCCTGGAGGTGTTCAAAAAACATCTAGATGTGGCACTTCAAGACATGGTCTAGCAGGCATGGCGGTTTTTTGGGTTTTTTGGGGGGGTTGTTTTGGTTTTGTTTGGTTTGTTTGGTTTTGTTTTGTTTTTGTTTTGTTTGGGTGGATGGTTGGACTAGATGATCTCAGAGGTCTTTTCCAACCTTAACAATTCTATGATTCTATGATTCTGTAGCACAACAGTGTGAAACCAGCAGTCACAAACTCTGGGAATAAAAAAGGAAAGGTATTTTGAAAATGAAGGTTTACAGTACAGTTAGTATCTTTAGTCACTTGTTATCACAGTAAATAAATGTTTCTGAAAATCATTTCAAATAAGAGGAACAACATTACACTGAAGCAACTCATTAGCTTTTTTCTGTCTCTTTCTGTTTTTCCCATTACCTTTATTCAGATGAGTTAGGAGGATCACCAAAATCAAGTTTTAATAATTTTCAGCACTAATAGTTTTTCCTATTGTAGAAGAGCAGAACCCCCATTTTTCTCTGTATCCCATGCTGATGTATACAGTATTGTAGAAAAAGCACAATTTGGTAAATATAATAATTGGCCTGATATGACATCAGCAGCAGAAATGCACGAGAGCATTGACTTTTGGAAGAGATGGATTATGGTCTAGGTAGTCCAATTCCTGAGTATCAATTCTTCATGTCCTCCTACAGGTAGCAGTCCAGTGCCTTATCCTCTAGACCAGAATGCTCAAATTTATTTTGTAAAGACAGTTTTGTTTTGTTGTATTTTTACATCTATGCAGAAAGGTCGTGGGGTACATCTCCCTCAAGCACTGGGTGAAGTTTGATTTTCCTGTGATTATTACACCGTTATTCACAATCTCTCTGCCCATGACTCTTGAGTTTGAAGCCTGATGTAAGCAGACATTAAATTTTTATTTCAATTAACTCTTAGATTTTAAGTAATGGATAATCTGTTTAGGTGTGCTCTGAAACATTGAAGTAAATACTCCAAGCAGATCAAACAGACCAGACCCATTTCTTTCAAAATCTTTCCTGTGTTATTCTCTGCCACCAAGGGAGGTCAGCTCTGATGCCCTACATAATCTTCATGGAAAGTCATTAAAAACAAACAGTTTTCTCTGTGGTTATGTTCTTTTTGCTGTGTGGGTTTAATAGTCGCTGTGTTCTTTGTTATAAACTGTTTGGTTCTTGCTACAAGCACAACAGAACATTATTATTTTAAAAAAAATCAGTGGCCTGTTAACATGAGGTCTTGGTTCAGTGTAACAGGACTATTTTTCACACCAGAAGATTGGCTATGGGTTAAAATAACAAGATCCATGTTCTGCACCTCACTCTAACAGCTGCTTTACTGCCCTGAGCAAGTCACTTTAACTTTCTTTGAGAACTGTGGATAATAATGAATACTTCAGTATCTCACAGAGTGCTGTAAAACAAAACCTCTGATGTATAATCCAGAAAGAGAAGGCAGTATGGCAAGGGAAAGATACATTATTAGTCATATTTTAAAAGCAAATGGTATTAAAAATAGCATAAAAATCACATGTGTTTCAGGGAAATGCGCCTTCCAAGTAGCTAATAATGAACAGCATCTATTACACGCTGTCAGGAGGGGAGAAGAAAAATCTCAAATGTGCTGTGCTTTGTCACAGTTCTTGATACACACATCGTGTGCTTCAGCTTTCAGATCAGCTTGGTGTCCCTCACTGCTCCAGTATGTGAATGCCTGTCTCGTGCTGGAGAGCCCAAGCCCAAGCCAGGGCTCCAGCTGGAGTCTTGCCAGTGCCAAAGTAGGGTGGGAATGACTTCCCATGGGAAAGTCACATGCTGTGCAGAAATAGCTACTCCTTCCTCCATTTAATCTCTTCCAAAGCTTTGCAGGTTATTTCTCTCCTTAAAACCACTGAAGAGGTCTCAAGTACGTTAGAACTGGAGCTGTTTTAATTTAAAAGTCTTTTGCCCTAAGGAACCTGCAATGCAGGGAGGAATCCTTACTTTTTTCTGTGTGGAAAACCCAGGGTAGGATTCTTTGCTGTTAACTGCTACGGACCAGTCGCTCTGTGGAGCAATTTTATTCACGTTCTCGCAGTTGGCGTTCAGCATGTCTGATATATTAGTGGCACAGAAATAAAAATGTCTGACTCTGCTCTTGCATAATTTTCACTGTCAAGATTAAAAGCGTATTAGCAGAGATGAGACCGCAGTCTGTCATGGCGGGAGGGACAGGGCTGTCCAGCTCCACGTAGCACTTGTATAGGAAAACCACTTTGAGAGAAGTCACCTATAAAACAAATTAAATTGCTTGGCAGCGATAAATACCATGGCAATTATGTAGAACTTACAAGTGATATTACATGGGAAAATGTGAAAGTTCATTTACTGAAATGTAAAAATGTATTCTAACCAAAAGAGTGATTAAGACCCTGTTTGTCATTACTGTAACACATCTTAGTTCATGATACAAAACAGCAGGGCAGTATTCCAGTATTTGATGTGCCGAGTGCAGTGTAATGAAATAAAGTCTATTACTTTGCAACTTGTCGAACAGTTGTGTAAAATGTGAAACTAATCTAACAGGTTATGTTTGCTTTTTGATCATCCAGCACAACTGATTTAAAAACCTGCACATTTATATAAATAAGGCTTTAGTCACCTTAGAAGAATAACTATACTGCTAAAATTCTTATTTCTCTGGTTATGCTTTGGTTTAGTGAAAAACTGTTTTCAGTGAAGGGGCAGCAATCAGTTCTTAAAGTACAGAAGCAATCTCTTATACTTGACTAACATTTAAAGCTGTCTTACGGAATCTGTTTCTTGCCTTGCTCTTAGCCATTTGAACTTTCCTGTTGTCAGTAAACTCTATAAAAAATGACAAGGGGATTCTGGTTTATACACAAGTGAACTTTGAGCTCTTCTAAGACAGTGGTCACAAGCAAAACCTGAACATCTCTGAATTATTGTTATTATTATTTCAGAAAGCAGCGATGTCTGACTGTTAAGTGCACTTGATGTTCATTCAGCTCATCCAGCAAGACACCAAAACCCAATAAGCATTCCTGCAGTACTGCAAAAATTACCCTCAAGTAATGTCTGTCTAGTATGGGAGATAGGGTGTTTCTTAAGTTTCATATTTATTTACTCATCAGTATATTTTGGACAGCAGACTGTTTGAACAGATCAGTTGTAGCTGCTTTTTGGCAGTGCCCTATATGCAGACATATTCAATGCTTCTGTGGTCTTCACCTATAGAGACTGCTAAAATATTCCAGTAGGAAAAAACATAATAAGCAAGTCATGCCTTCACCTTTGAACCACAGCAGGATGTTTTTCCTTAGTCAATAGAATACTGAAGTCTGAATAAAATTGGTTTGTGTTTATCTGCATTCATCTATAATGCATTAGCTGTATGTCTATATCATTTAAATTTTATGCACTTTTTGGAGATGACTTAGAATTTTTTTTTTATATATTTTCATTGCATTCATTTCCTTAAGTGAGTATTGGCTAAGGTAGCGGTCCAGGAAACAGGTATTCTGTGAATGCCTAAATGAGCATTGCATTGAGGTTTCAGGTCAAATTCTAGACTTTATTATATATTTGTAAGAAATTACTTTCAAATTGCATATGACATATCCTTCAATTCTCAACAGTCTAGGAGGAAATATATTCAGAGACCTCTGGTACTAGATTTATAATAAAATTGCTTTCCTGATTCCATGGCATGCTTTATAGAAACTTTATGAAAAAGCAGATGTCAGGTCTGCTATTATTTGAGGACTGTCTTTTGGTATTTGGAATTTCTTTTATCTAAATGATCATCTGTGGCAGTATTGCAACAATCACTAGATGGTTTCCTGTTTAGAAACTATATACCAGTTTTACAAATGTGCAAATAATTTTTATTAGGTAGGCTGTAGCTTTCACTGTAGATGACTGAAGGTACTGTTTAAGTGGATAAAAATGAAAGCAATTTCTTAGGCATACTGTGTTTTACTTATAATTCTTCAATATGTATAATACAGTAGTACTATGTTTAAGCCAAAATTTAAGACTAAAATAATATATTCACATATATTCATCCTATATTATACAATCAATAATATTTTTCTTTAAATATAAATAAGAATAGCCAAAAACTGTAATGTAAAAATCTCAGGTCCATTCAGCTGGTGTTTAAAACCCTGTTGAGTTCAGCGTGCCAGGATTTCACAATCAGCCTTGCCGAGCCTTGTTCCTTTCTGGCAATGTCATCTGAGGATGCAGTTAGCCTGGTGTCACTTCGAGTGCTCCCTGAATGCCGCTAACAGGCACTGGCAGCATGCTTGCAGGATGCGGTGCCTTCTGCCTTCACACCTAGACATGTGCTACCAGTGCTTTGTGTAAGAGGCTGAACATGTACTATGAAAGAAAACCCTTTAATAATAGGTCCGTCAAAGTCGTTCCCCTGTATCATATGGTTTGTCCTTCAACACGTATCTGCTACTGGTTTTAGTGCTTCTTGGGCTCTAATGTTACTCTGCTCTGCAAAGGGCTTCGAAGGTGTAAAAACTGACGGATGTTTGATAAGTGAGTTGGTATCTTTAATGCAGGAGATATGCCAGCAGCAGGAAGGATGTAAGAATGCTTTAATGAAATTTGGAAAATCCAACTATATTTTATTGGAGGGAAAAATAGCAAAGATTTTGCTCTATTTTAACTTGGTTGTAAGTCACCAGTCACTTACCAAAAGGCCAGCCAGGACAAAATCAAGAAACGCCCTTCAAAGAGATAAAGGAATTTGTTTTATGTTATTAAATATACTTTTCAGATTTTGTGTTCATGCTGAAGAAATAAAAATCCATGAGCAGAATATTGCCACTTACAGCTCCTGTTTTTTTCAAAATCACATTTAATTTTCTTGTTGGTCACTATGACACTTGCAGTTGTTATGCATCTTTTTTCATCCTCTGTCTAGAAGAAAGTTTGTTTCTTGTTCCACAGCAAGATTAGGCAGTCAGTTCTGTAAAACATAAACAGTGCAATCAAAAAGAGAAAACTTCAGCTTTTGCAAAGACCCATGTTGGTACCCATGGAAAGTTGTGCAGAACAGACAACTGTAAAATAGTAAGGCTGGGAGAGAGATAATACAAAAAGAAAGATTTGTTAAACCAAAGGTGCTGCAGGACAATGAAAAAGAAAGATTTAAGACTATTTTGAGAGAAAAATCCTTTAAATCTTAATCCCAGAGTAGAGATGTAAATAGGAAGGCAAACTATTTGGTGAGGTATTGCTCTACCTCATTAATTAAATGTATAAACTCATAAAAGACTTGATATTCTTGCCATTGCAAGGCACCTCACCTAATTTAAAACACAATACGTTATCAGGACTGCCTCCCATCCAGAGTTCAGGGGGGTAGGTAGGTTAGGCTGTGCAATCTCTTGTTCCGGTGTGGATACACTGTGGTATATAGGAAATTGCTTGGTCTGAACAAGAAACACAACAGTTTTGTTGCTTGAATCTTGACCTCTTTGAAATAGGTGTGTAATTCTGCTGCTCTTCAGTGTAATGCTGCTTGGACAGTGCAGCAAGAGCCTTTGGACAAAAGGAGCAAGGGCTGGTTAGACTGCTACCCCACTGGAAAGCTTTTCATTTTGAATAGGTGGCAGGCTTAACAAAGGTCAGCGAGGACATCCGTGGGTTTATAGATCCCCTTTGTTTACAGATGTTACCTGATAATCCTTGTTATCAGCACCAGCTCAAGAGGATGTGCAGGTTGCTGCTGACCAAATTGCCAAAGCGCTGAGAAAGGGCAAAATACAATTATCCTGACAAAGCAGATCCAGTCCAGCAAACCTCAGGTTAAAGCCAGTTACTCTTACAGATGAGTATTTCATCATATGGTATCCACGTAGTTTGTTGTACAGTGACTTCTTTATAGATTTTGCAATACTCTTTAATATCAGATGTGTCAATTTTGCTTTCTCACAGCTGTGTTTCCAAGTACATACATAAACCTCAGTTTAAACATATGTGGATCATATAAAATATCAAGATAATGGAGCTGAACTGAGCTGCAGGAACGGTCAAAGTCCTCTGTTAAAAAGCCACATTGTGAATTTGTCTTTATTTCTGTGGTCACAGCAGTTCAAATAATAAAGCAGTTCAAATCCTCCAAACTGTATTATTGAAAGTTTTTATGGCTGTGCTCAATTTATACTGAATATGACTGATGAAAAAATTTATTGGGCAAGACAGAACACTGTAACTATGATAAACAATATTTCATGTCCTTGCTAATTAAGAAATGCAGCAAGAAAGTATTTCATTTGTTTTTCTATAGTAATAAGGAAAATATAATTAATTCTTTTAATAGAAAAAACACTTAAGTAAATGACAGCAAAACAATCCACTTTCTTTGCCTCAGAAATACTGTGTTAAAAATATTAACTGTTTCTTTAAAAGGAAAATAAATTGTTAAACAAATTGATAGTTACGGTGCCGCAATCACAGTATCAGAAATACTTGGAATATGTAATTTGATAATAAAACAATTATTGTGCCGCTTTGCGAATGCAAAGAGTTTGTAATGTTAAATATATAAAAGGTATACTTAGAAAAGAAATAGAAAAATACAAACTAAAAAATAATACCATTATCTTGTTTTCTTTCTTATTTTTTTAAGCAAAGAATGAGTTACAGTATCTTTTACTAGGCCCACTTCTGAAATACTTATGCACTTAATACACTTCACATAGTTTTAAATCGGCTACCCCAAATCCATTCGAAAACGGCATTGTTCCTAGGCAGGTGAATACCTTTGCATCACCTGCAACTGATAGCAAACTAAATAAAATTAGATTAAATAAGGAAGATAATGGTTAATATGCTGAAGAAAATTGACTCAGTACTGATCACCTCTTCTCAAAAAGAATGTAACTAAACAAGAGGGGTTTCACAGAAAAGCAATGTAAATAAAGGATCAGGGGCTATTAGGAAGAAATTCTCATATAAAAGAAGTGTGAAAAAGGCTGAGACTGAATTTTTTAGAAAGGGAATTAATAATAAATGTATGTTAGAATGGAACACCTAATAATGTGAAAAACTGCATATTGATCTTCAGAATATTTAATCATAATTAATTTCAACAGTTTTAAAAGGCTGTGAAGATGTACACCTCCAGTCATATACTAATCCCTACTGTTAGAAATAGATATTGATCAAATGTAGAGAGTAGATTACCTCACATATGTATGATATGGGATTCTTGCATCTTTTTCTGAAGCATCTGTTACTGTTAAGAACAAGATACAGAGCCAACTACAAATCTGCGTAGAAACAGCCTCGGATTTCCCTCTGGTTTTAATAAGCTCAGATCAATCAGTGGCTCAGTGCTGTGTCCAAACCAAAACTATCAAACTGTGAGCAGTTTTCAGTATCGACAGTTTTGCATCCCCTGTTCATAAAAATAAACCTGTTCCATTGCATAATTTTAGTTTCAGTCTTCCTGGTTCATCTCCAAGGAATTCATCTTACTGTCCTGGAGCCTTACAATTCTGAAGGATCCCGTTAGAAATTAGCTTTTTTTAATTTAGTAACTCAATACATTCCACTTGAAATGTAGTAATGGCCGTGAGTACTTTGAAGACTTTATTACTCTTGATGTCAAGTTCTTCAGCAGTGGGATCAGTGGGTATTTTGTTTTTAACTTGCATTGTAAAATGCCTCATGTGCTTTGTGTTATAGTAGGAAATAATATTAGTGTAATGTTGTTCTCTAGAAAAAGAAAAAAAAAGGAAAATGAAACTCTTGCATTCATGTATTTTGAAGTTGCCATTTCACCCTTGCTCCCATGCTGGGGACTAGATTGCAAAAGCAAGTAAACAGTTAAGGTCCGTCCATCGTCTACTTGACAGGCCTGGGCAGAAAACAGACTTTTGAGGCTCCCTGCCCTTGGAGGCTTACAGCTCATTTGATCGCACCTACCTACAGTTGTTTCTGAAGTGCATTAGCTCCCCACTATGTCAGTGGAAACAGAAGGGGGCAATTCCAGATGGAAATTCAGATCTTACTGATTTGCCTGGTGAAGTTGCCTATTTCTCTTGTTGACTGTAGAGGCAGTTCATGGTAATTATGGTGTGATTAGGTTCATCTAATTTTAAATATCTGCAGGCATTTGTAGTCAGTGATTAACGTGGTATAAACTAAACAGCT
Source organism: Scopus umbretta (assembly GCA_013400535.1). Classification (NCBI taxonomy): domain Eukaryota; kingdom Metazoa; phylum Chordata; class Aves; order Pelecaniformes; family Scopidae; genus Scopus; species Scopus umbretta. The sequence continues at coordinate 5,483 of VZTL01077231.1, read as the reverse complement.
GCTTTAGGATGAGATGAATCATGTCTAAAAATGCTCATTTCTCCCCATTTACTGTAAGGGAAGTCTGTATAACCGCCTCATAAGTAAATGTCTCCGTTTTGTGTGTAGGAGAATAATTAGGCCAACAGCAATTCTGTGATGAGGGACTTATTCTAAATTCCTTTCATAAGGGCTGCTCCACTTGGCCTAAACAATTAAGATCCACTAGCTAAAAAGCAAGTATATTAATGAACGTTAACATAAAAAAGAAGAAGAATGTGGTTATCATAGTTAATTAGCTGTACCACTGAGGAACACATGGGTTCTGGTTTCAGAAAATGCTGAATGAAAAGGTACAACAAGGACTTGAAGCCAGAACTACCATCACAGATAAATGCCCTAAAACGAAACCGTGTGCCAAATCTGTCTTTTACCCAGC